>JAHLJT010007957.1:0-10424 GCA_031308135.1 Acheta domesticus
TGCATAATGTTTTATCATTGTAACACGTTTCAGGTAACAAATTTCAACTTTTTTTATTATTCCAGTATTATTAGTTTCAATCTGGCCAATTGCGATTTATAATAAGATGGTTATAAACCAATCACGGGCGCCTAAAATTGAAACGTTCACATGTGTATTTTTGCTATCGTCTTACCACAGATGATAACTGTTTTGAACGTAAATATTCCTTTCATGATAGAAAATGCAGTCACCAATATAGCGTCTGAAACTAACTCACCTAGAAGTATTGTTCCATTGTATTTAATCGGTTTATGACTTAATCGTGATATAGTCTAATCGAAATCCACTCGCGGTTTGAAGCTACTTTGAATAGTTCGCTCTTCGCTATGCGACTCGCAAACCTCTCGGTAAGTTTCAAAAGACTAGTGAAATTACTTCTGAAAAGTTGGGAAAGGTTTAAATGGGGAAGGTGGAATTATTTAGTAAGTGGATGGATAACTGAAAACCGAAGAAAGATCCGGTAGTTTAGGGGGGAGATTTAAGAAGGGGGCTCCCTTTTGTAGCTTGCGAGGTTCTGCGATTTTCAGCGAGGGTTTCCTCGAGGAACAGAGGGAGCGTGTGGGACAGATGACTGAGGAAGGAGGCGAAGTTTAGTTGATTTAAATGTTATTGAGACGTTTTCAGTTTGAATTGTGTCTAACCAAGATGGATTTGTTATCCTCTTGAATTTATTTTTGATTGTTTGAAGGTGACGGAGGAATGAAGAAGACCACATTCGGGAAGCCTAAAGAAGAGTTGGGCTTCTGATGGTTTTAGTATTATAATGGGGTTGTCAGAATAGTTCACTTTACATAAAAAAGTTCATAAATGTCAATCTTCAAATTGTGGAGAGTATCTTTTCTCAGATGAAAGGGAGCATTTATTATTTTTGAATTAGCGTACACATGATAAGTCGCGAAAATAAGACCTTTGGGAGTTTGAGCAAATGCCCAGAAAAATATTTTTGGGAAAATTAAAAGGTCACAGAAAATGCAAAGATTTACTATTCCGAAGATTCAAAGAACCTATGAATTCCACCTTATAAGTTTTACAAATTTCCTTCAATTACAAATGCATGAAGTGGACGTAATGGACAACAGCTGTCACGAAGAAAAATCGTCACCAGTGAAAGATGGAATATCACATGAGATACTTAATAAAGAAAATCTTTGCCGAAAGATCCACAGCCAAAAGCCTCCAGACAACGTAAACTCACTTCTAGGAGTGGCAAATTTAAGAAAATTTTATACAAGTTATTTACCCCAACAAAATACGGAACTGCTAATATTAAGAATTTTAATGAGATATTGATATCCGTTTGTAGAATTCATTTAGGAGAGTCAGCAGCATTACGAAGTGATCAGACTAGGTGCAGCAACGTAAAATATTTATGATTTGAAAATGTGCGTTCTGTCGATAATTCTGGGCACTCAAAATTTTAAGAAATGGGAACAAATCGGCATTGATCGATCCAAGGGGTAGTGCCAAATGAGGAAATTGCTTTTAAAGTGAAACAAATAAGCAGCATTTGATGTTATGAAACCTTCAAAATAATTTGTGTAACATTGAAATTTCTAGTCCATAAAAATTCATTCGATGATCCAACAAAAGGACATTCATTCGATGATCCAACAAAAGGACATTCATTCGATGATCCAACAAAAGGACATTCATTCGATGATCCAACAAAAGGACATTCATTCGATGATCCAACAAAAGGACATTCATTTGATGTCTCTAGAACAATTGTTCAATTTTTTTGATTCGCTATCTTAGAAAAGATCCAAGAACACGCACTCCAGAGTAACAATTCAATATTTCAAGGTTTGGAGAAAACTTAACATGAAGTTAAAAGTTCAGGATTTAGACTTTCCTGCAGAATCTGTCTGCTATTAAAGATTGAGAGATTATAATTTTGAAGATCAAAACAAAAGATCAGAGTCTTAACAGAAAAGGCGTCTAAGAAGAAACTTTGCTGCCGTTCGACGCAGTTGGGTCGTCCTTACTCCATCTGAAATCCAAGACAATTTAGTATAAATATAATCTAAATATATAAAAAAGATAAATTTCATAAATTTATACTTTCCTGCAAGTGCGTTTAGTTGCCTAAGCTATTTCTATTTACTTCTTATAGTCTTTTATAGAATTTTTCTAATACAAATATTTGGTTTACAGAATTTAAATTTTTCTTTACTCCATTGTAACCAATTATCCACTCAGAATATAAATTCAGCGTTGCTCTTACCATTACCGTACATTTCGGTGCCTTGCATAGGTTTTTACTTTTACCAGAACTTCTCTTAAGTTTTCAGTGAAAATTAAAAAAACACACATCCAACCATTTACTTTCTGATACGTCTACCAGTGTAGAACAATTCTCCTCCAAGAATTTCACACCATGTTTAAGTGAAGATTATCTGAAACAAAAAAAATTACAGAACATACCTTGTTCTCGTTTGGAAATTTATCAATACATTAATTGCAGCTTTGAAAGTATTAAAACTTTAAGGAATGTATTGATAAATTCGCCAGCGCACGAATTAGGAAAATATTAATTTGGTATAGAATAAATCATCTTTAATAAACTTTACCAATATTTGTTTCAACTTTAATTCAAGAAAGAAGCTCAAATTACCATTTATTAAATTTACGTAAATTAAATGCTGGAAAGAAAATTAGTGCTGAAAAAAATATTGCTGAAAACCAAGAAAATTAGTGCTGAAAAGGAAAATTAGTGCTGAAAAAATAGTGCTGAAAAAATAGTGCTGAAAAAATAGTGCTGAAAAAATAGTGCTGAAAAAATAGTGCTGAAAAGGAAAATTAGTGCTGAAAAAATAGTGCTGAAAAGGAAGAAAATTAGTGCTGAAAGAAAAACAAAAATCAGTGCTTAAAAATAATCTTTCTATTAAAATACCCCTCCAACATACAACAGGAGACCAGAAAAGTATTTAGTACATTTATAAGAAAGTTCAATGAGCGTCTAAAAAAGTGTGCGATAAACGTTTTAAAGAGAGTGACTTCTGTTATGCATAAACGCTGTCTTAAAAATTTTATTTGGTCGCTTGTGCGACAGATTTGCCACGTTGTTCGTGGACTTAAAGTTCCTGTAAGAAAATATTAAACTTATTCATTTGATATACTTTTATTAACGTATACATTAGTTCCAGACAATCAAAAAACAATCCCACCCTGTTTTCAGTGTGCTGTCCGCCAACTACAATATTTCCCACTGAAGAATTCCCGAACGATGGGCAAGCATTCAGTTTTCCTTCAGATAGGAAGACGTATTCCAATTCTTAGTTAATTGTTCTGTAGAGACAACTCAGCACAAAAAATCATAGTATACGATTGAAAACGCACTTGCAGAAGTTATTAACATCTGCTAGTACATGCAATAGGCTGAATTGGAACACCTCCAATCACTTAACCTACCCACCCTCCCTGTAAGCGTGTCCCACCTAAAACGGCATTTGGGTAGAATGACCTCTACTCCAGAACGACCTAATGTACTGTCAAGAGGTCACCTACCATTCAACAGATTAGAAAAAGTCGCGGGGTGCTACGGCACCTCGCTTCTCTAAAGTTTCCCACCCAGGCAAGATCCCCGTTTGATCTCTATGACGGAATGCATGCCACTTACAATAGCGGTAATCCAGGACAACTGGATCCCTAACGTGGCTAAACAAACCGTCGTATAAACTAACTGGGCCCGCAGTCTTCCTATATTTGCCCATCCTGATTAATAATATTTTATATTTCAAGAAAAATCATTTATATTTAATCATGTCAAACAATCTTCCTTTAAAATTATAAATGAAGCACACGTTTAATAATTTACTCTAAGTTACCAAGTATTGAATTTAAAATCATTACAGTTAAATTAACTAGCTAATCTTCAAATATATGAATCCTTAAAATGAAATCAATGAATTGATGGATTATTCAAGCTCAACAGCAAACAAGACTGCAGAAGCCCAGTATTACATTAAATTAAAAGCGGACAAATACCCCTTCTTAAATTATCTGAGCGGTAGCTAGACTGCAGGAAGGAAGGATTAACCCACCCAATCTAGTTGTGTAAAATGTCAAGGCCGCGCAACACTTGAGTTGTAGCCACTACGTCGTACTACATCATTCCATTAATTTTTCCACTTCACTTTTCACTTTCTAGGTCGTATTATTAATTTTTGTTATTGGAAGCATTTTTATTCTTAACAGCTGCTTCTCCGGCGGCCTCGGCGAGTGTGACTAGCCCTGTGTCATCCGTCCTGCAGTCGGCTGGGGGAGTGGAAAGCGAGCGGCTAGGACTAAAGATCGCGACTGCAAAGGGACAGGCGTAGGGCAGTGGATGGGAAGTGGAGGCTCCGCCCAGAGCACTCACCGAATCCAGCCTCCAACGGCGTCTGGACAGCGCTGCTTCTCTTCTGCCAGGGGCTAACCTGCCCTGTGGGAGGAAACCTAATCTAATCTGCTCTAGATCTGAACTATTCAATGTTTCTCATTTCTTAAGTTGATTACAAGTCTTAATTGATCGACTTGTGCGATTATCCCATCACTTTTAATCAAATGCATCCTGAACAGTTCTAATATTCTCTAATCACATTTCAATATTTAAGAATTTTATTCCTAAATTTAATTTTACTATTAATTTTTAACACACTAACTAGAGAAATTGAATTTAAATAATTCTTTAACTAGGAAAATTGCTTCTTTAAATTTCATAATATCTACGTTTATAATGACCTGCAAATAATGCATTGTGGATTGCGCTGGAATTTTATTTATGAAAATTATGAAACGCTTGCAAATGTTTAGGACAATGAAAAGTTAAAAAAATTCATGTTGTAAGTTTGTCTGAATTCTAACGCTTGTGCGAGTATTGCGACGCTTATTTAATCTCGACTTTCCCTAAGCGCCTGGCGGGACAAAGGAAATGGAAGGTTCGGCGAGAAGAGAAGACACTCGTAGCCCGAGGTCCCGGTGCCATGATGTCCATCGACTGCCCTTGTCAGGCAAGAGCCCGTGTTGAAGTCGACGCACCAACACTCACAAACACTTTTGCACATCACTTCTGCAATAAAACCACTTAAATCACTTAAATTTTTGCGCTACCTGAATTTATTCGTATAAATCTAACTTTTGGAACTTCTAACCACACCGATTTTTTTTTTGAGACACTAAATCACTTCACTTGCTTTGCTCACTTCCCAGCACAACATGGCGCTTAAAAATCTACGCACTTAGCGTAGTTGCGACTACCTGTTGGCACCAAACTTTCCTTCACAAAACCACTTCACTGTTGCAACACTGACCACACTGCTTTTCGTAACTTTCCACACTTCAGATAGCTCGGTTAAACACATCCCTATACCACACCAAATTGGAAGGAATTTGAACTTCTGAAGAGCCTATTTTTGCGCCAATGCACTACGCATGAATTAAACAATATCTTCCTACCTGAATCACTTATAAAGAATTGCACTGAAATTTACAAATAGAACACATTCAGCGTAATTCACATTCAAAAGAGCCTAACCACATCCACAGACTCATTTTTCTTAACGACGCACGTTCTGCACATAACTTCCAAGGCTCACCTTCACAACTCGCCACTCGCTGTTAAGTGAACGAGCGCTTGCCACCTGGACGCGCGCTGGTAACACCCCGCTGTGATTGGCTACTGATTTTCCGGAAAGTGAACTCAATCGTAATTGAAAGAAAGAAGCTCAAGTGAAAATGTTATGTATGAAAAGAATGAAGACATAAAATATTGTTTAACACAATTGAATTAGCAAATATTTTTAAAATAAATTATAAAATTTTGTTGATCAGTTTCCAACACGTTTTTGATAAGTAGATTGTTGTTCCAGTTGAGTGAAAATGTCATAAGAAGTGATAATAACCATAAAAATATTGTAATTATTTTCGAAAATGAAATGAATGTAAATTAAGTATATTTATCATAAATAAAGTATTTTTATAATACCAGAGAATTGAATAAATGTAAAAATGACAACTCAATAAATCGGTCTCTTCTTTGATGTACCAACGTATCATCATCAGTGATATGCTTTCTAGACCAAGATGATAAACATGTCGTTACTAGAGAAATATTGTTGAATTGTGTACAGATCCCGAATAATAATAATAATAATAATAATAATAATAATAATAATAATAATAATAATAATAACTCCACCTAGGGAGTACACGACCTTGCAGTTGGTGGTGGAGCTTGAGTACCCCCATGAGCCTGAGAGCTATGTCAGTGGTAGCCTAGCTACTGGTAGGGCCTCCCTTGCTGAATAGGTTGAAGGTGAGGGGTCAGACGAAGAAGTACTCCATTTTGAGGAGAGTGGGAAGTAAGTAGAGAGGGAAGGGTCATGAACCTTTGGACTTCCTGTTGTCGGCCCATGGAGGGTACAGGAGAGAAACTGGGTTGGCACACCAGGCCACTGATTAGAGTGGAGGCCCGAACCTTGCATTAGCCAGCGAAGGAGGCTGCCTTCAGCAGTCAGTGAAAATCCCGTAGGGTTTAGTAATGCCGACTGGCGATCGGAGGGACCCCTTGCTGGGCCCTGCGGGGGGATGCCCCGAGGCCACTGTGGGTCGCAGTAACGGATGGCAGGAAACAACCCGAGGGTTAAGTGTGATCTGTGAACTCGAACTTGCGTCCTGCGAATCTTCACTTGAAACCAATGAGCAAAATGGATAGAACAAGCAATGTAATGAATCTTAACGTGCCTTGTTCTACCAATGTCCCATACCTGCTCAGAAACCGAGCTAATGTCACCTTGTCGACGTCTGGCCATCCCACGGATGTTAGTCCCAGGGACCCAGAGCCGGCAGTAGCTCGAAGCCATCGTCAGAGATGGACCCGGGATGAATTAAAGGAGGTGATGTGGTGCTTTTACTATGCAAAAGCGAAAAATGGGGGCTCAGAAATAGAAGTTTTCAAGATATGGAGAGAGCGGAACCCAGATATGAGACCTACCCTAGACTCAAAGAAGCTTGCCAGTCAACGACGATACATACTCAGCAGTGGAAAATTCACAGCAGAACAACTTGCAGACATCCAGAGAAATGCGGAGTATGTTCTTCGATCGAACCATCCACATGACGAACATTTAGAACCATCTAATATCCCTGAAAACGATGATCCCGTGGAAGGTTCATCTCTTCCAAATGAAACATCCGTCAGTGGTGAAAATTCATCTGGCCATGAATTACACGATAAGGACATGATGCGAAATCTCCTCCGACGCGAGATAGAACGAGTTCGTCTACTTCCATTCGAATCTCGTGCACCGTTGAGGAGAATATACGAAAATGCTAAAGCTAAGAGAGTGATAGAAACAGCGAATTCTGTCTTAAATGAGGTTGTACAGACCTCAAGTAGAGATCTAGATATTACTGAAATCAATCACATCGTGTATGCAACTGGATATCTAGTATCTCAGATAATTCTTGGGGCCAGCCAAGAACACCGATGGCCGACAGCCAAGACAGAGTAAAAAGCTCCGTACCTCCATGGATGAAAAGAATTATGAAACGGATAGCCGACACACGGCGTGAAATATCACTCCTAGCCGAGGCATCTTCTAATCAAACCACACGTATAAAGTTCAACAAAAAATACTCCATGTTGAACAAAAATACCTAATTGAACAATGACACAACAAGGCTAATGGTAGCTGAAAAGCTAAAAGAGAAAATCCAAGCATGGGCTCAACGAATAAGACGGTACAAACGTAGAATAGATTTCCGTGTACAGAACCGGTTGTTTGAAACAGACGCGAAGAGATTCTATCGCAGTCTGACTCAAAAACCGAATGGCAATGCTGCCCCTCCTTCAAAAGATGACGTCGAAACATTTTGGGCAGGAATCTGGGAGGAAACCAGATCCTACAACAAAGACGCATCTTGGCTCCAATCTGAAGTTGATGCTGCCAATGGACTCGTGGAAACAGTGGAACATGTTCAAGAATTCTCGAAAGAGGACCTATGCCAAACAATTAAGAACATGGGAAACTGGAAATCCCCGGGATTGATAAGATCCAGATTTATTGGATTAAGAAATTAACAGCACTACATTCTCATCTAGCAAAGGCTGTTAATAAAATTTTAGAAAACCCAAAGGAACTCCCCGAATGGCTCACTCGCGGCATCACGTATTTGCTACCCAAAGGAGGAGACAGCTCTTTGGCGAAGAACTACAGGCCAATTACTTGCCTGCCAGTAATGTACAAACTTATAACTGCAGCATAGCTGACAAAATGTATAGGCACCTAGAGAAGAACCATCTGTTGCCAGTTGAACAGAAAGGATGTCGTAAAGGTTCCTATGGCTGTAAGGAAATCTTGCTTCTGAATAAAATAATTTTGAATGATGTAAAGAAACGAAAACGTAATTTAAGCATGGCTTGGATTGACTACCAGAAGGCCTTTGACAGTGTACCACACGATTGGATTTTGAAGACCCTGGAGATCTATCGATTTCATCCTAGACTTGTTGAGTTTTGCAAGGCTAGTATGAAGTCGTGGAGTACCAGGTTACTAATCCACAGCGGAAAGGGAGTAGTAGAAACCAGAAGTATTCAGATTAACAGGGGAATTTTTCAAGGAGATTCACTATCCCCTCTGCTGTTTTGCATTAGTTTGATCCCACTATCGAGACAGTTGTCGCACACTGACTTTGGTTACAAGCTCCATGGTGATGAAAGGCCAGTATCACATTTGTTTTACATGGATGATCTTAAAGTGTTTGCTAAGAATGAAGCGATTCTCTCCCAAATGCTGTCTGTCGTAATGACTTTAGCAATGACATCTGCATGAAGTTTGGTCTTGACAAGTGTGCAAAAGTCAACTTAAAAGAGGCAAAATGACAACGTCAGAGAACATTGAAGTTGATAGCACACTGTGATTCAAGATCTTGAGCCAGGTAAAACTTACAAATATCTGGGCATTGAAGAATGTGAGACCATCTCGAACGACACAATGAAAGAGAGAATTCGCAGGGAGTATTATAGAAGAGTGAGACTTGTCCTGCAGTCCGCTCTGAACTCCAGGAATAAAATATCAGCAATAGGTAGTTTGGCGGTGCCTGTAGCCGAATACAGTTTCGGACTAGTGGACTGGACTGAGCAGGAAATTCGCATCATGGATCGAAAAACCAGAAAACTGCTTACAATGCATCATGTTGCCCACCCTCGAGCTGATGTACATAGACTTTATGTGTCACGTAAGGAAGGAGGAAGAGGCCTCAGACAAATTGAAGCCTCCTGGCACAATGCAATAACGGGATGGGAAAGTATGTAGTCAGCCATCAAGATGACCCTCTAATGAGGCAGGTCATGAAATCTGACCGAAGAATGGGAAACAGAGGCATTGTTAGTGTAGCAAGAAGCATTGCGAAGAAAACTATGCAAGACACGTCAGAATGACAGAGACACTGAACTTCTGATGCTACTTAACATGAAATGTGAGACACAAAAAATGTTAAAGAAATCGTGGAGAGACAAACCACTCCACGGACAATATCTAAAAAGAATGGACAAGGTGCAGATCAATAAAGATCAATCATTTATGTGGCTTAAAAGGGGAAGAATGAAGCCAGAATCGGAAGCACTTGTAATAGCTGCCCAAGATCAGGCCTTGAGAACACGACATTATGATAAAGCGGTTCTCAAAATTTCCCAAGATGATAAATGCCGCATTTGCCAGGAACACGTAGAAACCATTGATCATATTGTCTCAGCTTGTCCAATCCTAGCAAAGACCGAATACTTGAAAAGACACGACAGGGTGTGTAGCTACCTCCACTGGCAGATCTGTACCGCCCTCGAAGTTCCAAACACATGCCCCAAGTGGTACGAACACTCACCGAAACCGGTGACGTCTGTTGGATTGTGTACGATATTGTACGACCAACAAATTCAAACTGATCGCACGATAGCGGCAAACAAACCGGATATAGTTATCCGGGATTTGGAGAAAAAATCGTGTTTACTTGTCGATGTTGCTGTACCTTGCGATCAAAACGTCGTTACCAAGGAGGCAGAGAAACGTCTTAAATACAAGAGTTTGGAAATCGAGATCAGCCGAATGTGGGGCGTAAAAGCACAGGTCGTCCCGATAGTTATCGGAGCTCTGGGATTTGTTCCGCAAAATTTGAGTAAGAACTTGTCTAAACTCCCAGGTAATTCAAAAGACTGGGAAGTGCAAGAAATTGCTTTATTTGGAACAGCCCACATTTTGCGCAAAGTATTGTAGAGGCACCGATAGTCCCTAGATCTGCTCCTTAGGTAGCTGGTTGCAACCTGGAGTAGATTTTATATTCAGCCGACTCATAACATCTTTAGTCGTGATGTAATGGAAAAATAATAATAATAATAATAATAATAA
>JAHLJT010007959.1:0-25692 GCA_031308135.1 Acheta domesticus
CCGCGACTGTCTGTAGCTGGTGCATGTGGGCAATGGAAGCTCGAAAAAAGAGTTGGCGTACTGAGAGTTGGGTGGCGGCAGCGTGCTTCTAATTATGGTTTTGTTCATCAGAGTCCGCGGCAATTAACTAAGCTAATAATACAGATCCTTCATCTGATTTCATAAATTACCGTTTTGTTTGTAAGAAAGACTTTTTTAAATCTCTTATTTTCGCGTTAACACAATTATTGTAACTTCCGTTATCGCAGTTTGCTTGTATAATACATGCTATATTTTTTCCTTGTTCAAGAAAATATTTTGAAGAGGAAAAATGAATGTAATAGTTGCATGCTGTACCTCCTAATTCGCAACCCAGCGGCCGTCACTGGTCGTAGCTAAGCGGCTGAGTGACATCACCTTCTTTCAAGGCAAACCTAACCTTTCGCAAGGGGAAGAAGCAATCATCCGACCATCAGCACTCGGCGGTCTGGGAGCGACAGGTGGCGCTGCGCGGCGGGGCATGGAGCAAGCACAAAGTTCGGGCGAGGGGTTGGCGCACCTGCAAGGCAAGCGGCGGGACGGAGAGGAAGGTGGCGCGGTAATTAGGGAGCACGTGTCGCTGACGCCGAGAGAACTTGACGACAGTGGTGGAGGCGAGACGGTATGGGGAGGTTGAGCTTGCGAACAGTAGTAGTTCCTAAACGTCAAATCGAACTCAACATTGAAACTGAACAACTTAACGACATGCTGACTTATCCCGGGGAAAAGGAATGAATGATATATCATGTTTGTAGGTAGTAGATTACACTATTTGAATCTAAGCAGGACAGGACCATCGAGGGTACTTCATATACTATCCAAACATAGAGGTAGTAAGTAGAAAGATATAAGTGTCCAGAACGATTTCATCGAAGCAGTAAGAGATATAATGGCACATACAATTACAAAGGTACTTGCATCTGTCAATTTTGTGGATAATATTCAAGACGAGTGTTTAAATAATTAATAAATTGCAGTTCTCCAAAATTTTGCGTCATGTAGAAAAATTTGGTGACGTTCAAGAAATGTAGTACATGGGTTTACAGATGTCATCATTGATAGATTTACAGATGCGCTGTATAACCATGGTCACAATCGATAATGATTGTAATACTAGGCCTGAAACTTGTTGCTCAGTCCTATGATGGTGCGGCCATTAATATCTGGCCATTTAGGCGCTCTTCAGGAAAGCGAAAGAAGTGAAAGAGAAGTTTCCACAGGAATTATTTGTGCCTCGTTACTGACACATTCTGAATTTAATTTAATAGCAACCAGCGACGTGCATTGACCAGTGTAGACTCTTGCTTTCAAGTACACGTTGTAGACTTTTCACGTTCAAGGAAGAGTAAATAACTTTGTATTTTTTATGAACAAACGGCTACCCAAATCGGCACCAACACTCTGGAACTTCAACTCTAGACTCGTGAACACTGTACAAGATCAATGAAAAATTAATATTATTATTTGAACATATGACAGTCAGAAAACAATGCTGATTGGAAATTGTCAACATTGGTGAAGTACGCAATTTTCTTTATTTTTCAGCCAATTAGATATTGTGTTTATCCTTGAAACTTTCTCAGTAATTTATTGATATACTGACGTTCTTTTCAAAATATTACAAGACAAATCTATGGATATTGGATACTGCCATTCTAAAGTGCTACAAACTATGGAATATTTAGAGAAACTCAGAAGAGAATTCCAAATTATTTGGAAAAATATTTCTTCTGAGGTGATAAATCAACATGCACAAAAGAAAAGGATGTCATTGCTAACCAAGAGAAATCACGTTCAGGACGGAATTTCAATGATATTTTGGAAAATATACTCAAACAGACAAACACATTTTTCGATTTTCAAAGTTTGTTTCATTTCTTCTTGATTCCTCAAAATTTATGGTCTACAATGCATCTTCCCCTGATCATCTTTTTCTAAGCTTTTGGAATCCTATGGATCAAACTTTGATTCACTGCGCCTGAAAAATGAATTGAGTGTTGTATACTCGTCTCAAGATCAGAGTTTCAAGAGAAATATGTTGTTAAAAATACCTTTTGTTTCCGGGCTGTGTAGCCGTGGTCAAAAGGACATTTTTCCGCCCAAATGTTTCGTCCACAACTGTGGTAGACTTCTTCAGTTGGCCCGTGGGTACGCACTGAAGAAGTCTACCGCAGTTGTGGACGGAACGTTTGAGTGGAAAAATGTCCGATCGACCACGGCTATACAGTCCGGAAATAAAAGGTATTTTTAATAATATATCCAGCCGTGAAAGCCTACATGGAAATATTTCAGTTAGTAAAAATCATGAATAAGAGAGAGACTTGACGTGGGATATGCTGGAAGTATACAAATTAGCATGTCTAGTTTTAACTGTACCATGAAGAACAACTTCATTTGAAAGTCATATCCCACCTCGAATAGAGTAAAATCTCACTGCAGATTAAGTATAGGCCAAGAAAGACATCTTAGCTGTCAACGACGTCGATTGAAAAGTGGTTACTTTGTTAACTTCGTAAAGATGTTCATGAACATTTTACACAGGCCGTTTTGGAGCTATTCCTGAATTAATCTCGACGAATAATTCTGACATTCCAGTAAACTTCAAATAATTATTTGCAATTCAAGTATAATGTGTAAGTTTCACTTTTAAGGAAAACCATGGCAGAAGTACCTTCCATAGCTTCCAATGTGTGGTATTCTTGAAATAATGTTCAGGATTCACCACTGGTCACTAAAGTTGAACATATCCATTAAATTAACAAATTGTCATAAACTTGCAGTCCTATTTTGTGGAACATTTCATAGTGAAAATTTAACAACTCACTCACTAGAAATTCAGCATTGAGGGAAACGCTTGACTTAAGAAATTTGAAACCTGCCCTTTATCGTGCCATGTCATCGAATCAATCGACTCACAACCGCGAGGACATGGAGAGCTTCAATATTACGGGTCCAATCCAACTTCCCTCCAGTCCAGTTGCAACACGTGCTGATGAGTGGCCAGGTGTCGACCTTCGTCCTACGCGGACTGCTGCGAGTGCGAGTGCCGTGGCTGTGTGGGTGCGTCGAGTGCAGAAGCGGCGGCGGTGATCAGAGGCACCGTGGCGCGCGGGCTCAGCCACTTCCACCACGCCCTTGACCCGGCACGACGCGACGCCCGGCGGCCGGTGGCGGGCTGCAGAGCGGGATGGTATGGCGCGGCGCGAACCCGGCGGCGAGCCTTAGCGGGGGTGTGGAGGGGTAGAGGGGGGCCGCGCGGGGTAGGGAGAGCGGGACGGGGGGAGGGCCGAGTCGGAACAGGATGGCGCGGCGGCGAACATTAGCGAGAGCGAGGCGTGGCGTGGAGGGGCGGAGAGGGAAACAGGGGCAGCGCGGGGCGGGGAGGGAGGGCCGGGGCGGAACAGAATGAGGCGGAGCGGTGGCGAGCATTAGCGGAAGCGGGACGGGGCGGGCGTGCAGGGCGTGAAGGAAAGGGCAGCGCAGGGTAGGGAGAGCGGGGCGGGGAAGTAGGGCCGGGGCGGAACAGGATGGTGCGGCGCGGCGGTGAGCATTAGCGGGAACGGTGCGGCGCGGCGGAGCGGGGCAGAACGGGGAAGCTCGGTGTATGGAGAAGTGGGGCGGGGAGGGCGTTTGGGGCGGGGAAAGGCGGTTGGGGCGAGGCGGCGCGGGACGGGGTGGAAAGAAACCGGGCGGGCGTGGGATGGCGGGCGCAGCGGCGAGCCTTATCGGAAGCGGGGCGGCCAAGGCGGGCGGGGCAGCGCGGGGAAGGGAGGAGCCGAACAGGGGTGGGAGGGGCGATGGGGGTGTGGGGAGTGCGGGGCTGGGCGGAGCGAAGCGTGGCGGGCGCGGGGCGGGACGGCCCGAGGCGGTGCGGGGCGAGACGGTGACCGCTGGCGTGAGCAGCGGGGTGTGGGGTGAGAAGGGAGGGCAGGGGAGGGGATCAGACGCCGGCGCCGGCCGCCGTCTGATCGAGTTACCCAGTGGCGGTAATGGTGCGCGCTGTGATCCCTCGGCCGGTGCTCTCCGCCGGACGGCGCGCCGCCCGACTGCGCCCCCCGCTGCCAGAGGGCGCGCCCCGCTTCGCCTCCAAGCAAACAACAGGAAGGATTCGTATTTCATTGAGACAGCTGACTTCAAAATAAGTGATCATATTTGTACTTGTTTACGGTTGATTCTCGGCACTGTTATTTCCAACCGACTGTTTATATAGTAGGTCATAACAATTTCTCACGCTTTTTGTTTTAAACTCACATTAATAAAGTGAGAATAATGTTTTAAACTCACATTAATAAAGTGAAATTATGTATTTTATAAATTGTTATTAATTTCATTAATATAATTGATTAGCTTTTAATTTTATTTTGTTCTATTAAATACGCCGAAGTACGATATAATGATACACGTCGAGAGAAATTAAAATTACCAAACAATATATTTTGGACAGTTATTTAGAAACCTCAAATATGAAGTATTACACGAATAAAACTGGAAAAGTCCAAGGTGGTCGAGGAAGTGGCAGCAAGAAGATGACCTGGTCAGCTAACAACCGCAAATCGACTGATATTTTGAGTGTATCGAAGTTGTTTCATCTGGCACAAGACAGAAAAGTTTGAAGAAGTGTTCGCCAACCTTCATTATGGAGAAAGCACTTCAAGAAGAAGAAGAAGGAGAAGGAGAAGAAAATCTGTAAAAATGGGTTTTACAAATAACTATCTATTCACATTTTGTCAGATTTGTCTATACAGTTGCTTAAGATTACATACTCATTATTTTGAATAATTCTGTAGACATTACCTCATGACCGAAATCGTGTGTTTTGACAAGTTGCGTAAAGGTTAATGACAAATATTTTTGACCAAAATAGTACGTCATCTTGACATTAATGCTAATTAAGGAGTCTTTAGTACTCGGATCTTGTAACGTGTGCCTCATTTAACTGGGCGGGGTTCTTTAAGGATACCATAAAAATAACCTTAAGAATTTAAGCATGTATAAATATAAAATTATTTCCAGAAGACTTCTGTTAAAGGAAATCGAAAGTGCCATTTCAAATAAACGAAACAAGTAATACAAAAAATGATGTTTCATTTCATGTCTTATTTTCCTTTGCAAAACTATTTATAAAACGCTTATTAATATCTTATTAGGAACAATTTTAAATCTAACAATTTTAAAAGGAATTTTAAATCCCTTTTCTGATATAAACGCTGATATACTTAAAAATACATGAATCAAATTGAAAGATCAGGGAACGTAGAATTGAAACCTCAAATTCAGATGTTTTGGTCTTTCGATATAACATGTACGAAATGTGTATTAATGACCTACTTCATTGTCTGCTATTAATATGTTATTTTCTCAATAATGGTATTGGGAAGTGCATTACATGAGATAGGGAAGTGCGTTACAAGAGGGGAAGGGGGGTATTAAAAATAATCGAAATTTTGCGTTACGTAATTTATAACGGCCCCTTAACAAAATCCATTTGTATGAACTCAAAATAAAGTATTCGTAAGTATTGCTATGATGTCAGTCGATAAAAGTGAGTCGATTTTTTGTCTGAATAGGGTTCGCGTTGGGGTTGACGTTTCCCACTTCGTTACATTTTATAGGGCAAAATTGCAGCAACGTCCCAAGGCAATTTACCAATTTTTCCCCTGCTTGGGAATTGTATAAAGTTTCTATGCCACACTTCGCTCTCGAGAAGGCTGTAAACTTCCCGCCCTGAGTCGTGGGCGAAGTTGGGCCACGTTTCACTTAAAAAGTTTCCCGCTCTGTGTCTTGAATGCTCGCGAGTGGCGGCTTAGGGACCAGCAAAGTCCAGTGCTGCGACACCTCTCAATTGGTCTCCAGCTCCCTTGGCCTCCCACCTCCGAAGCACGAAAACAAAAAGCGAAAGGTGTGAACTTTTCCTAGACCAGTTGCTGAGTAAAAGTAGTTTCTAAAAAACGTGATCACTCATTAAGGTTACCAAATTCATGTAATAAGTTCGGTTTAGTTCTAAAACTAAAAATGCTTCTATCAACAGAATGCACACTACGCGCCAACTAATCGCACTTCTATGAACCCCGAGTTAATAAACAAATTAAAAATACATGACTAAAAATATAATAATAATAGTAATAATAATAATAATTATTATTATTATATATATACATCGATAGCTCAAATTATCACAGAATTAATGAAACAAAGTAATTAATAAAGAAGGAATTATTGTTTAAAAAACGAAATTGGCAGGCATGAACGTATTTTAATTATTGATGACTTGAGTATTATAACAGTAATGAATTTTAGATTATTCTTGAGTAAATCAAAACAGTTATTCTAATTTTGCTCTCAATTTGGTTCATTGTTTAAAAACGTGAAAAGTGAATACGCAGGTATTTCCTTAGTGGGAAATATCATTTCCAGTTTTAATAAGTACAGAATTTTATCAGTCTGTTAAAAGTCAGCAATTTCCTGTTACAAAAGAGAGAGGATGCAGAATATTACTGTTGAGAGAATGTAAAGAAAGGTATTAGAAAGTATCTTTTACAGTGTGTTTTCAACGAAACCCTCGAAATTCAAGCGAATGGAACCGCTTGTTCAGATGTTTATAAAAGTCGTTGACAGACGCAATATTTGCTCCTTGGAGAGCATTTCCTGGAAGGTTCCCAACCGGCGCCCGATGTTCGCTAACTTCCGGAGCTCAGCGCGGAAGCGAAGCGTAGATGTGGGGGCGGGTCTGCGGGCGGGGACGGGGATGGGGAGAAAGAAAGGCAGAGAAGGCGGGAAAGGGCTAGAGACTAAAGCCTCAGGAAGACAAGAGGCGGACAGAAGTGAAGAAGAGCAGGGAGCAGGAGAGTGGAGCACGGTAAGAAGGGAAGTGAGTGCATGGAGTTGAGGAGAGAAAAGGGGAAAGGAAGATAGAAAGAAGGGAATGAGAGGATTGATTGATTAATTCGTTTTGATTGATTACCCGGCGCATCAACTACACATGTCATTAGTCCCGTAAGTGTAGTGTGTGTTTTCTCCGGAGGTGGTGGTGATCTTTTCCCCGCTGGATGGAGCGATCCGGCGCCGACCTACCGTCAACTAGCGGGGTTCAACCAAGTATCTCCCACCAGCGGGGCACCGCCCCAGCCGGGACAAGCACTAAGCTCCCGAACGGTCTTCCGGCATGTGTGGTAGTGTAGTACATGTTAGTGAGTGTGTATGTGTGTGTGTGTGTAAGGGGTGAGGGTAGGACCAGGAAGGGAAGGAAACATCGCACGCGTCCGTGGCCCGTGTGTTAGGGTACTGCTCCGGCATTCGCCTGGTGTTGATCGGAGAAACCACCGGAAAACTACCGATCAGAGCAGTCAGCCGCCAGAATTCTTCTTCAGATAGCGACTGTATCCGACCTAGCCGACAAGCTAGTGTCGAAAATAATGCCGTCGGGGCTAGAACCTAGTACCTCCCGGTCAGAGGGACTGTAGTAAAATCAGTTGATGCACTGAACCATCTCTCCCGGTGGGAATGAGAGGCGGAGACGGCGAGTGGACGTAAAAAGAGGAGGCGAGAAGCAAACATGAGAGCGGGCGGGTTAGGAAGGTGACCTGGCGTGGATGAGGGGATCCGGGTTGTCGGAGAGGCGGTTAGGTCGAAGAAATGAAAAAGAGGAGGAGAGCGAAATATTCGAGGTTATATAGCAAGGCACCGACTTGGCGCGGTATGGTATGAAGTACCCGAGACGAGTGTTGATGGTTAGGAGCGAAAGGTTCCATGATAGGACTGTAGAATGGGATGCTCCAGCGCAGATGGCAACAGTCTGAGCATCCGCACCGCGTTCACGACGCTTTCGGTACGATTTTCGGCGAACGCAACACTGAGCAGAACGAGTGAAATTCACTGTTAAATTGCGAAGGCATGCGCCTCAGTTGTCGATGTTGAAATGGAGAATGCTAAAATGTTTGTAAAACGTAACACAAAGGAAATTTTATCTCCGTTAATGCGGGAAAAGTATGTGTATTATTACGAGAAAAAATACATCCAAGACCATTATATAAAATAAAAGGTTTCAGAGGTCATCCTTAAAAATGAAAATATACTTGTGAAGCAAATAAATGATCCAAACAATCACCCTTAAACAATACTTGCAACCTGATTTAAGGTGAAAATAATGCGAGAGAAGTATTTTCCTCTTTCCTCTCATATAGAAATATCTTCAACCGTTGTTGAGAGAAATAACGTTTATGTGTTTGTCTCTAGTTTCAAGTTTCATGAGGAATCCTCACAATGGCTTCAGGATGTTTCATATTTTGGGATCGGAAGAGGATGGAAACGCGCTAAAAAGAGCTTCAGTAGCTGCAGTGTGTACGTTTGCTACAATACTCCGAATGCAAAGAGAATATAACGAATTTCTCCAGGAGGCTCCTGTGTCAATCTCGAGCCAAATTTAAAAGCATTTCCATCGCAAGAGAGGGAGGAGCTGAAAGAAGCAGGAAGTTCAAGTCGAGAGAAATTGATACGAGGAAAAGAGGAGGAAAGTAAAAGTAGAGGAGCAAGGGAGAAAAGGAAGGACGTACCTATTTCAGAAGTCGAATTTAGAGTATGGAAGCAATTTCAGGAAGTAAATTTGACAGAACAGAAACAAAAGAGGTTCGTATTCAGATATATCTCGAGGGGGGAGAGTGAGCTTACAGTGAATTTATTTCACTGTAATGTGGTATGGTAACATAAAAAATTTTGAGTGCTGCTAAGTGTATTCATTTTAAAAAAAATTACACAATCTCTACGACATTATAAGTCTAAATTTCAAATAAATGAGTAAATTATTTTTTGGGTGACTTGCGGCTTAAATATCTAGTGGAGTTCTTCCAATAAAATTTGCAACTCTTGAGAAAATAATCCAGAATATTCGTATCAGTAAATATTTGTTATCCAAATTAATAATATTGTGCATTTTCCGAACTTGCACTAATATCTATACACATTTATAAGAGATTTTACCTCTCCTGTTAATGCTCATAAACAGCAAGTGTCTAATTCACTTTGTCGGTAGCATATAGCTTTTGCTGACGAAGCCAGGGGGAGAAGAAGAGACAGACAATAGACCGATGGAGGAGCAACCGAGCACAAAGCACGGGGCCCGGCTCACGGAAAGGTGAATGGCTAGCGCGTGCATCACAAGAAACAACTTCTACAATCGCGCTTGTGAGTGGCGTAGGAAGAGCGTTTCGATACTGAGAGGCGAGGTGCTCCGCGCACGGTCAAGCATCACTTGCGATGCAACTGCACAGTCTCCTCTTCCCTGCGAGAGAGCTTCCTGGATCCACGTGCGCCCGCTAGCCCGACCGTCCTCGCTCCCGCCCTCGCGCCCGTCCTCTCGCCCGCCCGCCATCTCGCCCGCCCGGCCTCGCGCCCGCCCGGCCACTCGCTCGCCCGCCCTCTCGTCCGCCCGGCCTCTCGCCCGCCCGGCCTCTCACCCGCCCGGCCACTCGCCCGCTTGCCCTCTCGCCCGCCCGCCCTCTCGCCCGCCCCGCCCTCTCGCCCGCCTGCCCGCCCTCTCGCCCGCCCGCCATCTCGCCCGCCAGCCCTCTCGCCCGCCAGCCCTCTCGCCCGCCCGGCCTCTCGCCCGCCCGGCCTCTCGCCCGCCCGGTCTCTCGCCCGCCCGGTCTCCTCGCCCGCCCGATCTCTCGCCCCGCCCGGTCTCTCGCCCGCCCGGTCTCTCGCCCGCCCGGTCTCTCGCCCGCCCGGTCTCTCGCCCGCCCGATCTCTCGCCCGCCCGGTCTCTCGCCCGCCCGGCCTCTCGCCCGCCCGGCCTCTCGCCCGCCCGGCCTCTCGCCCGCCCGGCCTCTCGCCCGCCCGGCCTCTCGCCCGCCCGGTCTCTCGCCCGCCCGATCTCTCGCCCGCCCGGTCTCTCGCCCGCCCGGTCTCTCGCCCGCCCGGTCTCTCGCCCGCCCGGCCTCTCGCCCGCCCAGCCTCTCGCCCGCCCGGCCTCTCGCCCGCCCGGCCTCTCGCCCGCCCGCTTTTCGCCCTCTCGCCCGCCCGCTTTTCGCCCTCTCGCTCGCCATCTCGCTCTCGCCCCGCCCGGACGACCCACCGCCCTTCCCGACGAAGAAGCAGAGGCGATAGCGCGCGACGAGGTTCCCGGAGAATCACAGCTCAGCGGTTATTATTCAAATGCGGCGCGGGCGGCCATTGTGAGCCGGTAGCTCCGGCGCGGCGCGACGGGAGGAAGGCGCCCCTGAGCGCGAACTGAGCGCCCCGTCGCGTAACTTAATCAGCCCTGCCCCTTCCCCACACTTCGCTCGCCTCCGCCTGCACGCTCCACAGCGCTCCTTGTGGCACTTTTCCGTCGCACGCGCCGCAGTGGGGCTCTTCCACATGCTGGATTTACCGGCTCCGATGGCTCAGGGCATCACCTTATGTCATTGCAAGGCCTCTGACCGGGACGTCCTGGGGTTCGAGATCCGAATGTGGCACTAGCTACATAGTTAGGTCGAATTCAGCTGCTTTGTGGAAGAGAATACTAGCAGCCAGGTGTGCTGATCGATAGTTTTCCATAGTTACTGTGATCAACACCAGGTGGAGCAGTACCCTTACAAAAGGGTCACGGGCCGCACTTTCCTTCTCATTCCTTGTCCTATCCTCACCTTACTTTCATGCACTTGCACTTGCACTACACTACCTCACATGCCGGGAGGTCGGTCAGAGGCTTAGAGCTTGCCCCGGCCGGGGGAATATACTTTGTTGGGTAAAACCTCGGGAACCGCCGAGTAGATCGGGGCTGGATCTTGCCATCCAGCGGGGAATATCGCCGTCACATCTTGCGGTGAGACTTGCACCACTCTTACGGCACTAATGACCTTAGCAGATGACACGTTCGAAATTACTAACCACTCATGCTGGATTTTCTGTTTTGAATTTGCTGACCATTCTTTGTCTGACATGGGAACCGGACCTTCCTACTGCATTGTTATGTATTTTTGTCTGAATCGTGAGGTCCCTCGTTTCGCTTTCAGATGTTTCCTATTATTCTTTTATTTTAGTTCTTAATTATGTTTAAACAAGCATACGTTTTCATTACTATTTACAATCGCCTCACCAACACTTCTTAAGGTCTTCATTCTATACTTAGATGCATGCGCTCATGCTTTCTCTCTCGGTCTTCTTTATGAAGGGTACAAGTGCAGTACATTTGATATTGAAAACGATACTATAGAATACTACTATAAAAAATGATATGAAAGATATTTTCTTTCACCGATAGAACGCAGAATCTATTTGGGCATTTGAAATACCCTTCGTACGTTTAACTTAACATTCGTACTCCTAACTCAAAATCTAACAAAATCTAATTATATTGTAATTGAACAGGAAATAAATGATTAAAAAAATCTAACAAAAATGGATTTATTCCCATTGTGCTTTGAACCATTCTTTCTGGTTCCCACGTTTATCCCCGTTCTCCTCTTTTACATCTCGCGCCTTCAAAAGTTTCAGCTACTTGGTGTGAACACTCTTGGATAGCAGAAAGGAGAGCTTTTATTAAAACTGTGTCGCCACAGGTTTGCTCCTTAATGAAACTCATAGACAGCTCTGGTCGCTGTCAGTATACTTCTGATACTGCACTCATGGTGCAAATAAAGGCGAAGCGTTCTCAAAGATGCGTAGTAAAAGAAAATTAGTTCTGTGATGTTTTGAGTGACATTTGAGATCGGTATTTACAAGTAATTAGGCGATGTGCTTGTGAAACATTAAGTCACGTTTGGACGTTGAAATTGCGATAAATATTTTAACAAATTGGTTAATCAAAAGAAAAGGAATAGGTAGAAGAGGTCCTTTTTAAATGTTTCCCGACGAAGTTAACAATTCTAGACACACGATCGGATTCAGTCAAATTCAGTCATTGTATACATTTCTAGCGGGCGGTTGCTTTGATCGGTACTTTTTCGTGGTTCCTTAAACCTACACGCGGCGAATGTCGGTACAATATCCTAACAAATGTGCTGCGGACCACGCATTATCTTTCCTTCTTCTTCCTTGTCATTTCTTCACCTCTTTCTTACACACCCACACGCACAGACCTACATGCATTACACTACTATACGTGACGGAAGCCCAGATGGAAGCACAAAGGTTGTTGGTAGTGGGCAGTGCCCCGCTAAGGGGAGATACCTAGAGTGGGAAATCCCCAGCAAACCAACCTGTAGGTCGACGCAAGGACACAACGGACACAAAAGTTGTGAATCCTGTCCCTTTGATTTTAGAAACTGAGTTTGTACACAGCTCTATCGTTCAGATTGGAAACTGAAACGTTTATAAAGAAGTTTTTGAATTTCGTGGCAATACGAAGATAAAGTGTCATGTTCAAATCTTTATTTTCGCTTTGCCTCCAGCCAAAATGTACGCCCAATAAATGTACGCCCAACTTGCGACGAGTGCTTCTGATTGAGTGCACGTGTTTCTGTTCGGGAGTAGATATGCAATCGATTTGATCAGACCATCTCGAGATACCTTAACATGAGATACGTCGATTAGTTAATGAAAGAAACCTATGTTTAGACTTCGTGAGTCACTGAATATTCTTTGTTAATAAATATGAAATGACTACACAACATAAACAGTTCACATTTAGGATTGAAAATACGAGCAAAATGTTGATGTTAATGAAGAAATATACTTTTTTATTTATAAAATAATCACTGATTATTTTAACTATAATCAGTGTTGTTTTGTAATTTCGTTGAAACTATTTTTATGTTTTATAGGAAATGCAAAATAAACTCTGACTGTATACTAATGATATGCATCTCGCTGAGAATTGTGTACAAAATTATTAAGTTATTGCCTAATCAATTTTTATTTTTATTTTGCTGTTCCGCTTCCTCTAAAATTAGTATTGGTAATCCTTGGCTCTGAAACGAAAATCACTGAGCAAACTCTGTCTTTGATAAACGAGATCAAAGTGAAGAACATTGAAAAGCATCTCTTTACACACAGCGTTACATTATTTAACGGAAACGCGAAAAATTAGCATAATTAAATTTGTGACTGCAACACATCTACAGAAGGTCCCTGACATTTTCCACACCAACACGTCAAATTAACGTGCACTTCGGTACAAGGGTACTTTTATCCTGACTTTAAATAACATTGAAGGGATTTTGAGAGGAATTAGAATAATTACAGAATTAATTCTTTTTTCGTCAGAAACTGTAGTGTTTTAGATAAGTTTTCCCTTTTCGCATTCTTCTAAAAAACACATTTCACTCAGCAGCAGTTCTCCGCGGCACAAAAGAGGCACCAGATGCTATCGAATTTCGTTTAGCAGCAAATTTCAGTAAGAGTAGTCATTAATCGACTGGAAACGAATAGCAAAGAAACAAACAGCACGGTACAATAATCGCAATGGCAAAGTGAAACTTTTATTATAATTTATTTTTATCCTTATCCGGCAATTTGGTTCTTTGAAGATCTGAACGATATATTTTCTACAATAATTTATACAATGCATTTTTGTCGCTACCGCCCCTTAATATTGTTACAACAGCTTTGAAGGTGAATAAATTTTCTTTTTTACTTTAAAGGAGTAAAACTGCAACAAAAATAGAAAATATAGTTAATTAATGAGAGTTTAGGCTTTCTCGGCCGGAGTCAGTCTATGCCTTGGACGCGGTGTCTCCCGGCCAAGTACATACATAGTTCATTAATGTTTAGAATGGGTTAGTTAAGAGTGATTAAGGGATTATAGTAAGGTTTTACAAGTCTGATTGAGGATTCGTAGGGAAGGTGGAGACGGTGAGTGAAGTGGCAAAGCCATCAATATAATATTGCAATATACAATATTACAAGTGAATAGTCGTATGAAGAGGCAACGGTAATGCCATTTACGGTTTGTTTATCTTATATGTTTCTACAAAAAATTGAAACAGTTTGATGGATAAATATATCTGGGTTTCACAATTATATCTGTTCTTGAGATAGTTTCTACTTGAGCTTTGCTTATTAACAATTTCTCCTTACACACATCTCTAGGGTGTCATTAAATTATATTTTTTTAAATGTGTCAAAACTCAAGTAAAAAGTTTTATTTGGATTTTTCAAGAAGTCTGAGTGGTGACTGTAGGGACGATCAATATTCGCCATAATGGCTAAACATAAGCCTGACAAATATTATCTTCAAATTTTTTATATAGAGGAGCTGTAATTAGTGAAAACTGATATAAGAAGTAAAAAATTAAAATAATAATTATTTAGCATATGATAATAAATTCATCCGTTTATTTTAGATGCTGAACTGCACAAAATAGAAAAATAATTCAGCAATTAGGATTATCACTTGTCTTGGCTGTGATTAACATAAACTCTATATTAAAACTTACTGCAGTCTTTCGGGGTTTGTACGATGATCTGTACTCAAATATGATATTTCTTTAGGATATTTACACGTCTTTTCAATAAACTGAAGTACGATTGTGTATTGTAAATATAATAAATCATTGAAGTATTGTGTATTGTATATTCTAAATAAACTAAACAGAATATCTTCAAATATCATTAGAGAATAAATCTTCAGTATGAAAATACCATTTCTGAGTATCTAATTATGAGTACCCAATTTATCTAATGTTTGAAATATGCAAATTCGCCAAAAGTACTTGATTATATGTAGTTCGAAAAACAATATTGGACGAAACGGCTTCTTTTTCGAAGCAACATTTATCAAAGCCTTAATACTTTGTTTTCGTTATTAAATAAGGAAACACTTCCTGATTGCTACGTAAACTATTGCTTCCGATACCTGTATCTAAATGCAAAATGTTTGCGGAGAAACAGTTATTACGGGAAAAGGACATGTATTAGAGAATCGGATGAAGTGGTTCGATAACTGCATATACTGCATCAACTGATGTCACTGCAGTGCTATCCTAGGATTTGCGTCCCAACGATAGATAATCCCAATCCCTAGGATTTTCGACATTAGTTAGATAGCTACGTCGATTTCAGCATCTGTCTCGTGGAGAATTCCAGCTGCTCTGATTGGCAGTTTTCCGAGGTCTCTCCGATCAACAACAGACGAATGCCGGAGCAGTACCCTAACAAACGGGTCACGGGCCGCGCACGATCTTTCCTTCCTCTTCCTTGTCCTATCCTCACCTCTTAGACTTACGTACACTTACACGCACTACACCACAAATACATGTCGGAAGGACAAGTAGGGAGCTTAGAACTCGTCCCGGCTGGGACAGCGCCCCCTCTGCGCTGGTGGAAGTTACTTGATTGGGGAAAATCTCGCAAGTCGACGTGTAGATTGGTGCACAATCTCACCGGCCAGCAGGAGAAGAATACCGCCACGTCCCGGGATAAAACACTCACTGCACTTACAGGACAAAGAATCTTAGCCGTTGGCGCACTCGGAAACACGCAGTAATCAATCACTAATAGGGTAGATTGTGTGAAAGAGTTGAAATAGTGATTTGGGAGTAGAAGAGTATTTTTACCTTTTGTATCAGGGTTTATTGAAAATTATTAGTTTATTTTTGTTCTCGAATTGCAAAGAGTTATTTATTTATGATTGGTATTGTTGAATAAATGTATTTAATTAATAAATAGTAATGAAATGTTATTCGTTTTCTTAGATATATAGTTTCTCAAGACTGAAATTCAATTTCGGTTTTATTATCATGATATGTATATATATATATATATATATATATATATATATATATATATATATATATATATGATCATATTATCATGATATATGTTTGTGTGTATATATATATATATATATATATATATATATATATATATATATATATATATATACAGGGTGAGTCACGTAACTTTAGCACCTCCTGTAACTTTTGAACGGTTGAAGATATTGCAAGGCAGTTTTCACGGAAGTGAATGAGGGAATGGGGCTAATTGATGTGTGTATTGATCTCTCTTTTATCACTTGTATTTTACGACATATTTGAGGTAACTTTGTTTTTTGGGACTATACATATTTTTTCAGTCTATCATGACAAGCGTAAAAAGACGAATCCAAGATATAAATATTGTCATATGTTAGATAAGCATTTTTTTGAGTAATTGTGATTTTTTTGCGACAAGTGTTTAACGGATATTTTCATTGTAACTGTCAGCCCCACAAGGTCACGCAGCGCTCCCCCAGCAAACGCAGGGTCGGGGAAGGGAAGGGATTTTAGTACTTGAGGATACGAAAAATATTCACAAAACTGTTGCTTTTTTTCCTGAACTCTCCTTTCCATCCTGATCCATTTTCAGATATTTTGTGTTTCTTATGGATTGAAAATACGGATTTGTCTTAAGTAGTATTTATTGAAATAAGAATATTTCTATCCCTAAGTTATTATTATATTCTTATTAACATTGAAATTGTTTGTTCAAATATGCAATATTTTTGTACAGTTTTAATTATTTATTCCTATTGTGATTTGTTTCAAGATCCCATTAATACTTACCTTATGAAACCCCATTAAATGGAGTTAAAGTTATAACAATTTTATTACGATACAAACTTACGACAAATACTTATTTTCCATCCTTTAATTCCTTCAATCAAAGAAAGACGAAAATCTGAAAATGCGGAAGAATGGAAAGCACAGTTCAGGAAAAAAACCCGCAATGGTTTTGTGAATATTGGAATACTATGTTTCGTATTTTCAAATAAGATCCCTTTCCTTCCCTTCCTTTCCCCGGGCGCACGTGTGCTGGTGGAGCGCAGCGTGACCTTGTGTAGTGGACTATTCACAATGTCCGTTAAACCCCAGTCGCAAAAATCAAAATTAATCAAAAAAATGCTTATCTAACATATGACAATATGTACATCATTGGATTTGTCTTTTTACGCTCGTCATGGTGGACTGAAAAAATAGTATAGTTCCATTTGAAAAAACAAAGCTACCTAAAAAATCTCGTAAAATACAAGTGATAAAATAGAAATTAATGCACGTATCAATTAGCCACTTTCCCTCATGCGCTTCCGTGAAAACTGCATTGCAATAACGTCAACCGTTCAAAAGTTACAGGAGGTGCTAAAGTTACGTGACTCACCCTGTATATTATATTGTTTTGAGTTGAAGGAATGAGCTTTTAGTTACTTATTATTTATGAGTTAGTTGTAAATCATTTTGGGAAGGTATTTTTAAGTTGATACATTAGAGTCTATTGGGATATTAATAGAGAAGAGAATAGAAGATCGGCGTGGTTTCCGAGAGCCGCATGGCGCGCAGAGGCAGGACGCAGCGCCGCGGGCGCCCGCCGTCCTCAGAGGACCATCGCCCGCGAAGCGCTAGAAGTTCCCGGGTCCCACGTCGCCATCGTAACTCTCCGCGACCTTCCACCAGGTCCATCCAGCACCCAGGAGACAAAGGCCAGCCCCGAGGTTCGAGGAGATATTCATTTACGCTGAAGGGGGGGCTGAGATTTTAAGAGGCGAAGATACTCTCCTTAGATTTTTTTTGTTATTTACTACTAGGTCATTAGCGACCACTATTGGATTTAACGTAATGATACGAGGATGAAATAAGATGGTGAAGATAGGGATGAAAGGACGAACACTTACAACCATGCCCAAGGCGGGACTCGAACCCACAGTCTCGCGATCCGAGATCACTACGGTACTACTGTCTTAGCGATCTCGGCCACGGGGCTGACTAGATTTTTGTGTAAGCCTCTGAAGAAAATACACATCTCTGTTACAGAAAAATCTTTTTATACAAATGAAAATTTATGTTTTAGACTAAAATAGGTTCAAAGTGGATATTGTGATACTGATATTATTCTACATCGACTTCAGGCCCTGCGAATGTAGAATAATATTTTAGTTCTCCAGGAAAATAGTTGACAAAAGGGTCAGTAAAAGTCATCTTACTTTGCTCACAAATGTCAAACTTGTCAAATTGAGGTCTATGTCGTAATACTTTAATAATGCAAGTGTTGTAATAATCAATGGCCATCCCATTAACAACATAATCAGTGTAGCAATGCACGTAACATTAAAACTATTAACTACTGTCAACACCAGTAGGCCACGTTTTGCAGGGCAAATAATAAAATGTAAACGAAAATTAAAGTTCATTGACATTTTTACAAATTGATTTACATTGACAAACATTGTTCAGTATTCGTATCGTAAAATCTTATTACAGCACTAGATTGGTTGCCAAACTTGGTATAACACACTCGTTTGATAATTATTGAATCACTTATTCTAATAAGATATCTTACGATACTTAAGTAGTAAATAAGTACTTCAAAATTTTCTCAGAAACAGCTTTTTTTCTCAATGCATGAAGAGTCAGAGGTTATGACGTGGGACAGAACAGGAATTTGATACGCGACAGGAGGCAGAACAACAGTGATCCAACTGTAAACCGAAAACATATTACATATGAAATTAAAAAAGGGAAGTATTGTGGTGCCTCTTAATTTTCAAATGTTGCCTTGTTTTGATTATGAAAGTTTTTCTTCTTCCTACTATTTGTTTCTGTTGCATGCCTTACTTTTGTTGCCACGCACAATACGACTTAGAGTATTAGATAATATCAAAGTAAAAAGTAATTTCAGAAAGGTCATTGAGTTATACTCGTATTTTTTAAAAGAAAATATTAGTTTTATTATTCTTTTCGGCTTGGCCTAAACATTCCACCAAGGATTGTAAAGCAAAAGAAAAACAGTTCTCAACGGAGGGGAACATTCCGCCCTATGTCAAAGGGATTCTGCAGAGACAACATCAAAATTCGACACATGTTTGGGGAACTCTCTTTTTAGCTCATGTCGCTCAACCTGCGTCACGCTCGAGGTCTCGATGCCGGAAGGCATGGCGGCGTTCGCGGTGAAGTTGCGAGTCAGTTTTCAAACGGAGAGCCTCGCAGGATCTTCAAAGCGCTGGGCGTTTTGTTGACTGCTTTGTACACAATTACGATCCTCCATATTAGGAGTTATCTGGTCAGGATATTTTCTTTGAAAGGGAAAAACAACTCGGAAATTAAATTAAAAAGATAAACATATAAAACATGTGAAGAAAATACACACAATCGTCAGAAATAAAACCAGTTGATTACGATGCATTTTAAAAGAAAACAGATGGCTTTTACAAGCTCCTATGAGTCTCTGTGAGGTTGTGGGAATTGGTCGATTGATTCCTGATGCTGACGCTACTGCTGCAGCTGCTTTTGTTGTTGTTGTTGTTGTTGTTGTTGTTGTTTGTTGAGGAGGTTAAAATTCCCGTAAGTGTAGTGCATGGTTTTCCTTGAGAGGTGGCGGTGATCTTCCCTCGCTGGTGGTGAGATCCGGCGTTGACCCGGCGGCGGCTACTGGGGTTTTCCTTCAACCAAAAATCTCCCTCCAGCGGGACACTGTCCCTGCCGGACAAGCTTTAAGCTCCCGGCATGTGTGGTAATGCAGTGCTGTGCATGTAAGTGTGTGTAAGTAAGGGTTAAAGATAGGACAAGGAAGGGGGAGGAAAGATCGCGCGCGGTCCGTGGCCCGTTCTTTACGGTACTTTTCCGGATTTCTCGATTGGACAATCACGGGAAACTACCGATCAGTGCAACCAGCTGCTAGAATTCTCCCCCCAGATAGTGACTGAATTCGACCTAGCTCTTTAGTTAGTGTCGAAAATCCTGCCACCGTCGGGACTCGAACCTAGGACCACCCGTCAGAGGCTCTGCAATGACATCAACTGATGCTGTCATCCACCTAAGCTGGTAGAAGCGATGGTCGACAGCTGCATTGTTCTTAAGTAAGGCAGAGGTGTGTACATAATGGAAGCTTATTTTCAATCTGCAACGATCAGTTGTGAAGATTTGGGTTGTTTTTACCAGTTGGTGGTTTTAACGTTTCACAAAACTCCGGTTTAATTTAAACAAGTACAATGCGTCATGGAAATGTCCTAGGCTACCTTAAGATAGTTTTTATTTGCAAATGTTTGACTGTAAAACTTTTCGTTTTTAAAAGACAAAGTCAAGGTGTGCCAACCGCGCTTGTGGTATTGATTGACACAGACCTCGGAGTAAGTTAATCTAGTAAGGGCATGTTAGCACACTAATTACAAGAAAAATCAACTCCCAACTCAACCATTTTCATTTATTTATTCACACAAATTAATGCAAACCGTTTATTGCCGATTGGGCTTCGAGAACAGGCAGCCTCACATAGCAATTATAGCTGTCTTGGTAGTTTCAAAATTATATATTAAAAATGGGATTGAAATATTATTTAGACAGTCTTGTACCTTCTTTTAATAAAAACGTTGTATTTTTTGAAACTTTGTGTTGATAGGTTTTAAATATGAAACTCATAAGCTTGTTTCTAATTTTTTCACCAAAAAGTTCTTAACTTTTGATAGATGAGCAAGGAAAAGTTGCAGGTGTAAGCTACAAAGAACATAATCTTAAAAATATATTATAATAAATCTCTAGAAACTCAACATAATCGGTTGATTCAAAAAAATTAATGTCTGCTGAGTACAAGACATCCTTATCGTATGGGGACGTCAGGAGGGGAACCCTTTCCTCCGAGACAGGTTCCCCTCCGCGTTACTGCCCGAAACTGGCTCAAAATAGTAGAAATTCTAGAAAAGTAATGTTCTTCACTCAATTCTGAGTTTTGAAACGGTCGAGATTAGGTGACTTATTTATTTAGGTTCATGGAGAGTTCAACTGTTAAGAGGCCCACAAATTTTGATCAAATGAATAGGTGTTAGGTGGCTGTAAGATGTTGTAAGTAATAAATGATAATAGAGAAATGGTGGAATAAGGGACAGCAGAAGCGAGAGAAGTTCACGTAAACGTGCCGAAAGCTCGTCTTTCCACTTCAAGTCCACAAGGAGAGGTAGGGAATAGAACCGACCCGGAGGTGGAAGGAGTATACGTTAGCCGATATGTTACAAACCATTACCAACCAAGTGGCAACCAAAACTGTAAGAGTATATATGTAAGAGAAATTAATGAAGAGCACACCTAAATATATTTCATTCTAATATAAATAGAATAATAATAATAATAATAATAATAATAATAATAATAATAATAACCAACAACAACAACCTGACATAACTTCGTAGACAAACGGCAAAAGATTGGCTACCTGATTGACATCACTATTCCACAAACAGCAAATCTTCAAACAGCACACGCAGAAAAAATAACGAAGTACACAGAACTAGGAGCAGAAGTCGTGGTACTACGGCATCTCCAAAAAGTCCAGATTATTCCTCTGGTCATTTCGTGCACAGGAGTTGTACCAATAACATCCATAAAAATCTGGAACTTATTCAATTGCCAAAATATACTTTCAAAATGATGCAAAAGTCAATAATCTTAAAACACATGTAGGATTGTGCGAAATTTCTAAATTACGACGAAACATGAATTGGTTATTAACCCGACACAAAGTCAAATATATCTGTGAATACCGAGAAAAACAATATATAATAATAATAATAATAATAATAATAATAATAATAATAATAACTCCACCTAGGGAGTACACGACCTTGCAGTTGGTGGTGGAGCTTGAGTACCCCCATGAGCCTTAGAGCTATGTCAGTGGTAGCCTAGCTACCGGTAGGGCCTCCCTTGCTGAATAGGTTGAAGGTGAGGGGTCAGACGAAGAAGTACTCCATTTTGAGGAGAGTGGGAAGTAAGTAGAGAGGGAAGGGTCATGAACCTTTGGACTTCCTGTTGTCGGCCCATAGAGGGTACAGGAGAGAAACTGGGTTGGCACACCAGGCCACTGATTAGAGTGGAGGCCCGAACCTTGCATTAGCCAGCGAAGGAGGCTGCCTTCAGCAGTCAGTGAAAATCCCGTAGGGTTTAGTAATGCCGACTGGCGATCGGAGGGACCCCTTGCTGGGCCCTGCGGGGGGATGCCCCGAGGCCACTGTGGGTCGCAGTAACGGATGGCAGGAAACAACCCGAGGGTTAAGTGTGATCTGTGAACTCGAACTTGCGTCCTGCGAATCTTCAATTCAAACCAATGAGCAAAATGGATAGAACAAGCAATGTAATGAATCTTAACGTGCCTTGTTCTACCAATGTCCCATACCTGCTCAGAAACCGAGCTAATGTCACCTTGTCGACGTCTGGCCATCCCACGGATGTTAGTCCCAGGGACCCAGAGCCGGCAGTAGCTCGAAGCCATCGTCAGAGATGGACCCGGGATGAATTAAAGGAGGTGATGTGGTGCTTTTACTATGCAAAAGCGAAAAATGGGGGCTCAGAAATAGAAGTTTTCAAGGTATGGAGAGAGCGGAACCCAGATATGAGACCTACCCTAGACTCAAAGAAGCTTGCCAGTCAACGACGATACATACTCAGCAGTGGAAAATTCACAGCAGAACAACTTGCTGACATTGAGAGAAATGCGGAGTATGTACTTCGCTCGAACAATCCACATGACGAACATGTAGAACTTGAAAATGATGATCCCGTGGAAGGTTCATCTCTTTCCAGTGAAACACACGTCAGTGGTGAAAATTCATCTGGCAATGAATTACACGATAAGGACATGATGCGAAATCTCCTTCGGCGCGAGATAGAAAGAGTTAGTCAACTTCCGTTTGAATCTCGCGAACCGTTGAGGAGAATATACGAAAATGCCAAAGCTAAAAGAGTGATAGAAACAGCGAATTCTGTCTTAAATGAGGTGGTGGAGACCCCAGGCAGAGATCTAGATATTACTGAAATCAATCACATCATATATGCAACTGGATATCTAGTATCTCAGATAATTTTGGGGCCAGCCAAGAACACCGACGGCCGACAGCAAAACAGAGTAAACAGCTCTGTACCCCCATGGATGAACAGAATTATGAAACGGATAGCCGACACCCGGCGTGAAATATCACTCTTAGCTGAGGCATCTTCTAAATCAACGCACACCTCTAAAGTTCAACGAAAAATATTCAATGTTGAACAAAAATACCAAATTGAAAATGACACCAGCAGGCTAATGGTAGTTGAGAAGCTAAAAGAGAAAATTCAAGCATGGGCTCAACGAATTAGACGTTACAAACGTAGAATAGATTTCCGTGTACAGAACCGGTTGTTTGAAACAGACGCGAAGAGATTCTATCGCAATCTGACTCAAAAACCGAATGGCAAAGCTGTTACTCCTTCAAAAGATGACGTCGAAGCATTTTGGGCAGGAATCTGGGAGGAGAGCAGATCCTACAACAAAGACGCATCTTGGCTTCAATCTGAAGTTGATGCTGCCGATGAACTTGTAGAAACAGTGGAAGATGTTCACCAATTCTCGGAAGAGGACCTCTTCCAAGCAATTAAGAACATGGGAAACTGGAAGTCCCCCGGGATTGATAAGATCCAGATTTATTGGATTAAGAAATTAACAGCAATACATTCTCATCTAGCAAAGGCTGTTAATAAAATTTTAGAAAACCCAAAGGAACTCCCGGAATGGCTCACACGCGGCATCACGTATTTGCTACCCAAAGCGGGAGACAGCTCTTTGGCGAAGAACTACAGGCCAATTACTTGTCTGCCAGTACTGTACAAAGTTATAACTGCAGCCATAGCTGACAAAATGTACAGACATCTAGAGAAGAATCATCTAATGCCAGCTGAACAAAAAGGATGTCGTAAAGGCTCTTATGGCTGTAAGGAAATCTTGCTACTGAATAAAGTCATCTTGAATGATGTAAAGAAACGCAAACGTAATTTGAGCATGGCTTGGATTGACTACCAAAAGGCCTTTGATAGTGTACCACACGATTGGATTTTGAAGACCCTGGAGATCTATCGATTTCATCCTAGACTTATTGAATTTTGCAAGGCTAGTATGAAGTCGTGGAGTACCAGGTTACTAATACACAGCGGAAAGGAAGCAGTAGAAACCAGAAGTATTCAGATTAACAGGGGTATTTTTCAAGGAGATTCACTATCCCCTCTGCTGTTTTGCATTAGTTTGATCCCACTATCGAGACAGTTGTCGCAAGCTGACTTTGGTTACAAGCTCCATGGTGATGAAAGGCCAGTATCACATTTGTTTTACATGGATGATCTGAAAGTGTTTGCTAAGAATGAAGCGATTCTCTCCCAAATGCTGTCTGTCGTGAATGACTTTAGCAATGACATCTGCATGAAGTTTGGTCTTGACAAGTGTGCAAAAATCAATTTAAAAAGAGGGAAACTCACAACGTCTGAGAACATTGAAATTGATACGCACACTGTGATTCAAGATCTTGAGCCAGGTAAAACTTACAAATATCTGGGCATTGAAGAATGTGAAACCATCTCGAACGACACAATGAAAGAGAGAATTCGTAGGGAGTATTATAGAAGAGTGAGACTGGTCCTGCAGTCCGCTCTGAATTCCAGGAATAAAATATCTGCAATAGGTAGTTTGGCGGTACCTGTAGCCGAATACAGTTTTGGACTAGTGGACTGGACTGAGCAAGAAATTCGCACCATGGATCGAAAAACCAGAAAACTGCTAACAATGCATCATGTTGCCCACCCTCGAGCTGATATACATAGACTTTATGTGTCACGTAAGGAAGGAGGAAGAGGCCTCAGACAAATTGAGGCCTCCTGGCACAACGCAATAGTCGGGTTGGGAAGTATGTAGTCAGCCATCAAGATGACCCTCTAATGAGGCAGGTCATGAAATCTGACCGAAGAATGGGAAACAGAGGCATTGTTAGTGTAGCAAGAAGCATTGCGAAGAAAACTAGGCAAGACACGTCGAATAACACAGACACTGAACTTCTGATGCTGCTAAACATGAAGTGTGAGACACAAAAAATGTTAAAGAAATCGTGGAGAGACAAACCACTCCACGGACAATACCTAAAAAGAATGGACAAGGTGCAGATCAATAAAGATCAATCATTTATGTGGCTTAAAAGGGGAAGAATGAAGCCAGAATCGGAAGCACTTGTAATAGCTGCCCAAGATCAGGCCTTGAGAACACGACATTATGATAAAGCGGTTCTCAAAATTTCCCAAGATGATAAATGCCGCATTTGCCAGGAGCAAGTAGAAACCATTGATCATATTGTCTCAGCTTGTCCAATCCTAGCAAAGACCGAATACCTGAAAAGACATGACAGGGTGTGTAGCTACCTCCACTGGCAGATCTGTACCGCCCTCGAAGTTCCAAACACATGCCCCAAGTGGTACGAACACTCACCGAAACCGGTGACGTCTGTTGGATTGTGTACGATATTGTACGACCAACAAATTCAAACTGATCGCACGATAGCGGCAAACAAACCGGATATAGTTATCCGGGATTTGGCGAAAAAATCGTGTTTACTTGTCGATGTTGCTGTACCTTGCGATCAAAACGTCGTTACCAAGGAGGCAGAGAAACGTCTTAAATACAAGAGTTTGGAAATCGAGATCAGCCGAATGTGGGGCGTAAAAGCACAGGTCGTCCCGATAGTTATCGGAGCTCTGGGATTTGTTCCGCAAAATTTGAGTAAGAACTTGTCTAAACTCCCAGGTAATTCAAAAGACTGGGAAGTGCAAGAAATTGCTTTATTTGGAACAGCCCACATTTTGCGTAAAGTATTGTAGAGGCACTGATAGTCACCGGATCTGCTCCTTAGGTAGCTGGTTGCAACCTGGAGTAGATTTTATATTCAGCCGACTCATAACATCTTTAGTCGTGATGTAATGGAATAATAATAATAATAATAATAGAATAATT
>JAHLJT010007961.1:0-34512 GCA_031308135.1 Acheta domesticus
TTTGAATTCAATATAATAGAGACTTTGACACGCCATAACGGTAAGACATACTTCTTCACACTTTGGCTATCTAATGAACAATATACAAGAAGATTAATTGTACACTCATTCCCCAAAGGCATAGTTTTTCTTCACATATTTAAAAAATTGTGCAGCGCAACACTGACATTTACAGGTCGCCATACTTGTGCTTTTCTTGTTCCTTATACCACTGGACAACTTCTCAAAAATAGTTTTAGAGCCAGCGCTTTTTAACTCTCCATCAAAACGAGGACAAAGCTGGAGAGTACTATTATAGATGGCGCTAGTGCCCTTGGGACAACTACAGACTGACTCGCCAACTTCCTCGTCTAAAAATTGGCTAATTTGTGAGAAATACGAAAATGTCTTCTAAATATTCAATTATCATAACTAGTTGAATGTGCGTCGCTGACGCTGTAAACTGTCTTAAAACTAATTTCATGTGTTGAAACTTTCTTTTACTGTTCATTTCTTTCATGTGTTGCTATGTTCAGATATTTTCTTACAATATTTGGCGTTGGACTTACCAATAAATTGTAGGAGCTTTAATTCCCAACACTTAATAGCCTTGTATACTATCTCCATATGCGATATGAACTGGTAACTATCTAATTTCAAATTTACAGTCGCCGTAAAATACTTGGATGACGGGAAAAGTTAGAATTTAATACAGCTATATGTTTTACTTTTTGTTTTCGAACATGACATAAATGGTGTCGTGGGCTGAAAATAACTACGGGGTAATGGAGTTTAATCAACGCCACCTAGATAGATATATTTTAGTGTCATTGGTTTAATTCTTCGTCTACTCTCTAAGATCGCAATTTTGGAAATACACGTTTGCAGCACACGTTTTTGGATATTTCTTAGAATTTTCTGTCCGCATTTAAGAACAAATTATCACTTCTCTACCAGAAGACCGAGACGCGACGAATGACATCATATATCTCGATTGGTGGACGGCAAGTGATCCAACCGTGAGTGACGAAATCATACCCTCGCAATTAGTCAAATACTGTAATGGGAAGAAACCGCTAAAGAAAGCGCGAACATCGACGCTATCTTTTGTAATATTCACGCCTGATTGATACTCGCGAACATATGCAGCAGCCACGCACGTTTTAAGTATCGTTGGGAGCAGTTCGTATTTTACGTATTTCCTGTGAGATGCTACAGGAGAGCGCGCCATTGTAATGGCATTCACCATGTTATTTGGGAGCTGAAAGGCACTTGATTTAGCTTTGAGACTGGTTTTAACTTTGGTTTTGCTTTCTGGTTCCAGGCTTACGAGGTACTCGATGCCTCCAGTGCCACCGCAGGTGGATTTAGATGACATTCATTTAATTATTTTATCACGTTTTTCTTATTCTAGATGTTGTATGTGAGATAATGCATTTTTCCCGAAGTTGTAATGTTATTTTTCGTGTAATGGGGTTTTCGGGTAATCGGTATTCGGGCGACGAGTACGAAGCATTCGTATAGAGTTTAGAACCATTGAAATAAATTCAAGCAAGAAAATAACTAATTGTATCTTCCGCTACCTTAATACCAGTAACTGATTCGTCTAATAATTATAGAGGATTGTTAAAGTTAAATTAGACACAGCAATAGTTGAAGATTTGACACAGAAAAATATTTTAAGTCCCAATGTTCCCCAATACTCTATTTCTTATAGTAAGCAATTGTCCGTTGCCAATGGTCCCGGAAAAGTCGTGTGTGTCAAAATACCCGGCTGATGACCGCAAATAATCCGCATGATAGTGTCGGGAGTACCTTAATTTCACCTCATAATGTAAAGGATGCACCAAAAATTTGGAAGCATTTTGTACTCGTGTGTTCCCATTTTGTCTTCTGATTACCCTGTGACCTGAAGCTACACACTTTGTGAAGCAAAGGTATAATATGTTTAAACCAAAATTCTTTATTAACATTCTGAAAAAGAAGAAAAATGAGTTTTAGGAGAATATGCAATTTATGGATCCAAAATACCACGATATTTACAAGGAAATTTACACAAGACAATAAAATATGTGTTGTTTAAATATGTAAGGAAATATATCCTCTATGGAGAAAATTGTAAAGAAACAGTGATTTAGAATGAAATTTGTTTCTTTGACATGTTCAAGTTTACTTCTTCGACACTCACACCATTTTTTAAGAGAGACCCCAGCTTTTCAATTGTATTTCTAATCAACCAATCAATCGGATGGTTTCGTATCCAGTAACATCGCGCTACTGCTTCTTTATCTCAATCACTTCGCAAAACCACGAACCGCCGTTGCGTTTGCAGGTCTATTTGAAAGAGATCGAGAAACAGTTTGCTTTGGGGCTAGAAGACGGGGAGTAGCAGCAATTCCAAGGAACAGTTTCCACAAAAGGACTTCAAAGACAGCGGAGTTAGCCAGGCGAGAATCTGTGGTCGGTGTCCTCGAGGCTTCGCAAACAGAGCATGTCCCACCCATTTGTTCTACTTCCCTTACGATGGTGAGTGTCAGTTCCAGAGTGGAACGGCTTTCTTCGGAAACGCTTTCTAGGGGCAGCTCCAAGCCACAAAGGAGCTCTGGAGAGGAGAATCGAGTAAACACATCGTCGATACTATTGCAATAGCTACGATAAAGGAATATAGTGTATATTCAAAACAGAATTTTTTTAATGATAATTCGTATCTCTTTTTAACGATTTAAACTGATAAAACACGATCATCTTGAATGTGTTGAATATTAAAACAAAGGCAATATGGTTTAAAACGCCGCGGTGGTTGAAATTTTTATAGTAAACGAGACAAATGGGACATTTTTTACAAAGCCGAAACAAAAGTTTCTCGAAATTATGTAATGTTGCAGACAAAGGCAAAATGGCAATAATTTAGTGCACCAAAAACGAGATTCAATGTCACTAAAAATATGTCGTTCCGTAAAAATCACCAGAATAATATGCAAACATCTTCAATATTATTGCAATGAATTAAGAAATATTAAACACAAACACAGTGTATAGAAACTTCGAGTCTTCTGTAAACGTCATCACAATGATCAAACATCATCGTTATTCTTCAAATATTCATGAAAGTCTCTTAACTTTTGTGATGACGTTGACGGAATTACGGACGTTGGGAAATATTCATTCGCGAATCGAACTATTAGAGACTGGAACGGTTTGCCTGCGACAGTCTTTAATCCCTTTCCTCCAAGCGTGAATACATATAAAAAAATTAATTAGTTTCCTAGATGTTGATCTGAGTATTACAAATATGTTGAATATTATTAATTTACTAGTCTGTTATATAAAGTAAGTTTTATTATTATTATTATATTATTATTATTATTATTATTATACCATTATTATTATCATTATCATTATTATTATTACTATTATTATTATTATTATTTATGGCGTAGTGACGTGCAGTGAAGTCTGGTGGAGTGCAGTGTAGTGGTGTTGTGAAGTAGAGGAAAAAGAATGTGTAAGAAAGACATTACAGTTCAGTGATCAACAGTGTGGTGAGGTGAAGTGTGGTGAAGTGGAGTGCTACGGAAGCTCGCTTCGTGAAATGTTCACGTTAATTTGTAAAGTTTGTAATTTTTGTAAAATTGTTAAGTTATGTAATGTTTAATTAGTGTATTCTGCCACCAAGTCCTCAAACTTAATTGCAGAATTAGTAATAAATCTAATCTAATCTAATGATTCTTCCGTATTTTTGATATTTTTTTTCATCCCTCTTGATCTATTTATGCAAATCCTATGCATCATCCATCTAAAGCGCACCTCATATGTGAAACTTGAAATTATGAAAAATGGTCTTGTATCGAATGTAATGCACGTATATGAACAGAAAAAACAGGAACGGTATTTTATCTCAATTTATATAAACAACAATGGATTTAACTTTTGGATATTAGCATTTGTATGCATAATTAGTCCTAATGAAGCACCATAAGATGATCTTCCTCTATTTGCCCTCCATATTGTAAATGAAAACCATCAATAATAGGCCAATGATAAATGAAAAGAATTTGAATTTTATAACTCCACCAATCTATTATAGGTTAATGAAAGAAAAAAATCATTGAAGTTACTGGCGCTCTAGGGAATGGATTTGAACTCGAATCTAATGCGCCATCGAATCTAATGCTCACAACGATTTTGAGTACTGAATTTGGAAAACTAGGGGTGCTAAACAATATACTTTCTCGCAATATAACAATGTAATTGTTATGTACGATGGGACGCCTATGAATATATTTCATTAATTTCAAACACAAATTACGCGAAAACTACTACGTTTTACAAAAATTCTACAGAACTTTTTTAAAGAGCTAATTTTTTTACTTTGAGGCAAAATATTTTTCTTTTGTAGTTTTGAAATTTTTTTTAAAAATTTTCAAAAATCGGTGATTTCAACGTAAATGATACCTCCTTCATTCCCTTAAACGTCCTTCGCACTATTCAACAACAAAAGTTAATTAAAAAATTCGGACCTTTTTTTTTAATGCCCGAGGAGATTTATGTAAGGTATCCTCCTGCCCCCAATCAAAATATCGGTTTCAAATTGAAGAAGCCGTAATATCAGCCACAACGATTGGGGAATATCAATTTTGGAGAAAATCGGCTGAACGGTTTAGATGCTAACGTTGACCACAGAATAACGGACAGACAGACGATTTTTTGCCGTCAATTAATTTTTCGGTATCAAGAACATGGATTCTGCCTATACCATGTGTTACATTATTTTTCTAAATTTAGCAACAGGATTATTCACTTACTCGTTATCAGTGCTCGGCAATAAGAGTTTTTCTGCCGAAATTTCGCCGTTTTACGGCGCACGATTGCATAATATTCTGTTCTTACGAAGAATTCCGTAAGGCGAAAAAAGTAAGAAATGTGCAAATTTGATTGGGGTAAATACGATTACGATTACCATTTCAATATTTCGTTCACAAGCAGCTGTTAACCCAAATCCGCGAATTCGTAGTCTTTACCTCGGCTGATCATAAACCAACCTTCTATTATACTCTCCCCCAGAAACACTTCTGCCTATAGAAATTAATTCCATTACGAACACACCGCGACATAGGGGTGCAAATTTTTATCTCGTCGATTGTCAATTACTCCGCGTTGAATTACTACCGTATCCGCGTAACTGACTGTTTAGGCTCGGTTTAATGTCTCGTTCGAATGTCACGACACACAATCCGTGATTTAGTGCTGTCGAGAGCGCTGGATCAATGCATCGCTTTCCCGGACACGCGAAGTTCGCGTTGGAGATACCAACGCTTGTTCGCAACAAGATCGGTAGAATGCAGGAAATGACGTACAAACTTCAATTGGATGAGTAGCTACTATGTGTAAGCGCTATCTGGTCACTGCAGAATAGCTGTATACTTGCGCGAGAAGTCAACAGTTCAAAACGTATTATTACTGCAATAATCGCCCAGTATATGACGGCAATGAAATGGTGGTACAACAACATGAATACGATAATATCGCAAGCGGTGTACATTAAATGAGATATTCTTCGTTTATGAATTCTATCTTTGTTTGCTTTTTCCCATCCACTTAGTGGAAGGGAAATATTATGCAATGTTGCGAGGGAAAAGTCGATATATTAATAGAAAAAAAAACAGATATTGTCGGTACCCTCATATAAAAAAAATAGGTTTGTATTGCTCTTGCATGAAGTAAATTAGTGTTTCGAACGTGATGCAGACATAACCTACGTTTATAGACCTTTGAAGGCGAAAAGTGTTTTTTGTTTGAATATCTGTATGCCTGTCCGTAAACAACACTGGAATCTTAAATGTTCAAAGCATTTTTCTTAAATCTGATACTTCTCAATTGTTGTAGCTGATTTCACCAAGATTAGTCTCTCGAATTTGAAACGTATATTGTAATTTTGGGAGGTACTTTACATGTAGCATCAAAAACATATTCAAAATTTTCTCAAAAATAGCACCAAATTTTGTTATTAAACTTTATCATGGTGATATGTCGATGTGGAGAATAGTAGTCGAATCAAAACAGAGTGAATGTTGAAGTATTTCCTAAAAAAAAATACGACCTGATTTCCTCTGCAGAATGAACAGCATGAACAGAAAATGCTCAAAATATATATGTCCTTATCGTACCACAAAAACTGAAAATATATTAATACAACCATGCAGAAAATGATTTTCATGCTTGTAGCATTAGTTGATACATATATCAAATGTTCCATCGATTATTTTTCAGTTTATTGTAGGATGCGTGGCGGTTGACCTTCCTCCCTTTTGAGAGTCTTGGGTACAAGAATAGCATCGAAATTTCACTTAATAAGAAGGGAAAAGTATAAAGATGGGAAAGCGAAAGGAAAAGAAAACAAAGATGAAGAGATTTAAATAAACTAGTATTCAATTCCATGTACCTCGCGACCCTTGACCGCATGGCCTGGGACGACGCAGGTAGGCCCAGGCATCGTCAGAGGTTGTTGCAGAGAAAGACAGTGAGACTATATAATTCAAAATGTGTTTTGTATGACTAATAAAATGAATAAGAACAAAATTGAATTGGAGTCTGTTAAAAGAAATAAAGTCCAAGTTTTTACTTTTTCACCTTACAAATACTTTGTAAGAAGAGAAAGTTATGTAATCGTGGAAATCGAGGAAAACGGCGAATGTTTGCCAGAAAAACTCTTATAGCTGGAGTCTGGTCACGAAAAAGTGAATGAAACTTTTGCTAAATTTAGAAAAACAATTCTCTATCTCGTGGTGTAGTCAAAATCCAGGTTTTGTTGCTTCTTGATACTTCAAAATCGATTAACAGCAAAACGTCCGTCTGTGGTCAACGCTTGCACCAAAACCGTTCAGCAGATTTTCTTCAAAATTGAAATTCCCAAATCGTTTTCACTGATGTCAGGGTTCTTGGAATTTGACACCGACATTTTAATTTTGGGGGTACTTTTCATAAAGCTGTGGAAATTTCCAATGTATTAAAAAAATGGCTCGAATTTTTTTATTTAATTTTGTTGTTGAACAGTGTTTAAGGGAATGATGTAAATAACATTTCGTTGATATCCCCAATTTTTCAAAAATTGCAGGAAATCGTTCACTACTGCAAAATCGAAGATGGAGATTTTTACCTCAAAACCGGTTGTACGAAATTACGACTTTAAACAAGAACATGTGCATTTAAAAAGAGTAGTTCTTGAATAAATTACACTTCAAATTAACAAAAAAGGTTCTCAAAAAACGCTACAATTTTTACTTTCTCGCCTTACGAATTCTTCGTAAGAAGAGAAAGTTATGTAATCGTGCGGGGGAAAACGGAGAATTTTCGCCAGAAAATCTGTTATAGCAGGGGTCTGGTGACAGAAAATTGGAAAAAATCTGTTGCTAAATTAAGAAAAAAAAATCCTCTATCTTGTGGTGTAGTCAAAATCCATGATTTGTTGCTTCTTCATACTTCAAAATCGATTGACGGCATTCCGTCCGTCTGTCCGTCTGTGGTCAACCGCTAGCGCCTAAACCGTTCGGTCGATTTTCTTCAAAATTGATATTCCCCGATGGTTTTGATTCGTCTCAAGGCCTCTTGAATTTGAAACCGATATCTTAGTATTTGAGGATACTTTACATGAAGCCCATTTTGAGATTTTATGAAATAAAAAAATGGCTCCAAATTTTTTGATTATATTTTGTTGTTGTGCAAAGAACGTTGAAGGGAATGACGTAGGCATCATTTTCGTTGATAGGCCCTATTTTTCGAAAAAAGCAAAAAACTGTTTAAAAGCGCCAAAATTGAAGATAGAGATTTTCGCCTCAGACAAAGTCGGTTGTACAAAATAAGCACTTCAAATAAGGTCATGTACCATTTTTTGGAAAAACGAATAGTTTTTTGCGTAAATTGCGATTCAAATTTACAAAAAAAATTTATCTCAAAAAACCGCTCCAAATTTTTTCTTTAAATTTTCTGCACGTGTGTATGAACGGAAGGTAAATATAAATAAACTAGTGGTGCTATAAATGGCAACATACTTTCTCGCAGTAGTTATTTTCCAAATGCCGATCATTCCGGTAAATTATGTGGAGTAAACAGTTCACCGCTGCCTTTCTTGGTCATTTTTTCGCATGTTGACAATTACCGGCATCGTAATGATAGAACTGATACAAGTATGTTTTGACTGAAATATAAGCAATTGCCCCGCAAATCGGTTTCGTAGCGCGGATGGCTAATGCTCATTTGGGTTGTGATCTACAATAAGGAAGGTACCGAGTGCGATCCCCCGAGGGAAATTTTAATTTGATGAATGTGATGTTGCAGGAAAAAAAACATTGAAGAGAGTAGATACTTTATTGAAAATCATTTGAAGTATTTCTACTCACGAATAGATTCAATATAGATAAATAGACAGGACTTGTCTGTGTTTTTCCTAACTGCGTTTTGTAAACAATTTTTCAACTCTGTTATTCGATTACTGAAGCGTATGACATGTCAAATGACCAGGTGTCTAGTATATATCTGTATGAACCGACTTAAGTAAAATTATGAGCATTTCGGTCGGTTCTATTTTTATTTTTGGCTCTGTTCGACAGAGGTGGTGTTGGTGTTACGTAGTGGTATAAGTTGAATTTGAGTTCGTTTGTCGGGTCTGGGTACCGAAATGGTTTGCTGTATAGTACACTTTTGCTGGTTTATGGAGTAGTGGAATAGCAATAAGGTCCGTATAGAAGCAGAGCGAGAAAGTATGTGCGTTGGAAGCACCACTAGTTTTTCTTAAATTTTATCCACATGTGTAATAGGGAACAGTGAAAAAATAAATAAAATAGTGGTGATATAGAATTGCACTGACTTTCTCGCAGTAGTTATTTTTCTCATCTAGTTCGTCGGATACAGAATTTGGAGTAATCCCTTCACTTCTGTATCTCTCTGTCGCCTAAAATACTTTTATTTTTCGCGTGTTGACAATTACCAGTTTCGTAATGCAGGAGCTAATATAATTACGTTTTTCCTCATATAGAAGTATTCAGTTCACAACTCACTCTAGTGGCCGAAGTGGTTAAGGCGTGCAGGGAGTGAGCGCTTCATTTCGGAAGAATACCAGGTTCGAATCTCAGCCAGGAATTTTAATTTGATGAATGTGTTGTTGCAGAAAAAAACTACTGGAGAGTGTAGAAACCTTATTGAAAATCATTTGAAGTACTTCTACTCACGAATAGAATGAATGCAGATAAATAGACAGGACTTGTCTGTGTTTACCCAAATTTTTCTACTCTGTTATTCGATTTATGAAACGTAAGTCCCAATCGTTGCCTTGTGTGCATCTGTATGAACCGATTTAAGTAAAATTATGTGTATTTCAACATTAAATTGAAATACAATTTAACCAGAACCCATGAGATCAACTTACATTTCCCTAACGTACCGAAATTGTTATTACTTTCTCGCCTTACAGATAGTTCGTAAGAAGAGAATGTTATGTAATCGTGCGCCGGAAAACGATCTTTCCAGCGTCCTGCGCTTTTGTGGGGTAAGTGGTATCAGCGCTAGCACGTTAACTCTGAAGAACTGAGTTCGGGAGTCGGAATGGAAAAATAACATGCTGTTTGAAAACACTATGCTGTTTATGTAGGTGAATCTTATTGCGGAGCATTTTAAATAATTAAAAAGTGTATTTGCCTTGGTAGCACTCCGTGCTGAATTTCACATTTTGAATTTGAATCAGAAAGGAAAAAAATGTATCTACGGTGCATTCTTTTGTCCTTTGTCCTGAATTATTCGTTGTTTTTTCTACACGGACAACCGGACATTCACGTGTTTATATCTTTCCCCGAGGTTGGTCAATCCGCGCTTATATAGCGTAGTGGCAAGTTAAATTCTGCGGATTTGTGATCGTGTCTTGAAGGGGAAAAAATGCTGGTTTATGTAGTTTTATAATATTGCGGAGCATTTAGGAACAATGCGAGAAAATATGTGCTTTGGAAGCACCACTAGTTTCATTTTGTACTTAGTGATGATTTTTTGTATTCTTTCATTTTTCTTCCATCGATTAGTGAAGAACGATCTTATTTCACACATTACTTAAGCTTTTTTTTAACAAGCAAAATTAAAGTATTGAGAGTTGAAAGGTATCACGTCCATCACTTAGTTCCCTTCAACACTCAATGAAGCTTGAATGCGCGTAAGGCAAGAGGTAAACAATTTTTTTTATTAATAGCGAAATGCAATGAAAAATGTAAACAGAATGGTGACATTGCCTGTTTAGTATTAAGCTGCATGCAGAATTTTCCTCTTCCCACATTCCTGTACACAAATTTTTACTTTCCGTATACTATACGTACGTACATATAGTATACGGGGAAGTAAATATTCATGTACAGGTATAGGGAAAGTTATGTAATGCTGCGCGAAAAAACGGCGGATTTTCGGCAGAAAAACTCTTAAATGTTTTGTCAATTAAGTGTATTTATCAAAACTGCATCTTCAAACAAAGTCATGCTTAATTTTTTAAAAATAGAGTAGTTTTTTATAATTTTTTGGCAAACATAATAGCCCGCTGTAAATTCACTGCGCTTCGGACAGTTGGATGCGTCGTAAATTAAAATTTGCAATTCTGTGTATTATTTCTTTGTTCGTTTCTTACTGCATCGGTTTTAGCCCCAATTTGCTTTCTCACCTCTCTATTTATATATAAAATGTCTAATAATTTGTCCTACGTTCTATATATATAAATCAAATCAGTAGTTCATTTACCGTTGAAATTGATTTTCTATAACTCGGGGACAAATATTTTTCTAATTTTCTATTTTTTAGATAATAATTTTTCTAAATTCTTTTCTAGTTTTTCAAATGTTGCTAATTTCGCTTCTTCTATTCTGGGCCTCAAGAAAATGTGCGCAGATAATATCAGTAACTCCACTGCATGGCGCTGTAGAACAAAACTAAAGATTCACGTCAAATGCAACCCGCAACACACTCAGCAGCATTTTTGAATTCATATCGTTAAATAACTCATAAACGAGTCGTTATAGGGCCTTAAAAACTAAAATTGTGAGTCCAAAGGCTTCAAAGAAACGTTTCTCTCATCTGCAGAATGAGCTCTTCTCAAACATATTACTTTTTTGTTGGACCGGCGCTTCCCGATATTACCTCACGTGCAGAATCTGCAAGTAAATATGAATGAGAGGGACAGAAAAGTGCAGAGACAGAGACACACAGACACAGACGGAGAGAGTCAGGGTGAAGAAAGGAGGGGCGGGACAGTGACAAAGGAAGATGTGAGAGGGAAAAGGGAGATGAAAAAAGAGAACAACTTCTGCCGGGTTTTCCTAGTTAGTTAATAAAATATTTTTGAGTTGGGAATTTGTTTATCAAAAAGACAATGAAGGAAAAGTAAAAATGTTAAACAATTAAGACAGCAATGAAAATAAAGTGATTAGGATGGAAAAGAAACATGATGAAAATGAAAAGAATAAAACATCAATATTCGTTTATACATACATGCCTATCCAAGACAAAATATCTTTACTTGAAATTTTTTTTCTTAAAATTTACGATTGCAAAGAAGTGGAGCAAGATGAAACAATCGACTGAATTGGCTCAGAGGTATAACCAGCGCTGCATCTGCCCTGACTCTGGCCAGGAGCTTCTAGGGTTCAAGTCTCGACGAATTTAGAAACTGGCTTCTCACACTCGATGGTGAGAAATGACGTCTAACTACACGTGGCTATCGGGATTTTCTCCAACAGGGTTCGTATCTCCCACAAGCGAAGCACTACGCCAGCCGGGACAAGCTCTAAGCTCCCAGCAGGTCTTCCGACATGTGTGGTGGTGTAGTGGACGAATGAGTAAGTTTGTGTAAGTAGAGGATGAGGATGGAACAAGGAAGATGAAGTAAAAATCGCGTGTGGTTCGTACCCCGTTTGTTTAGTTATTGCTCCGGCATTCGTCTGGTATTATATATTATTCATTAGGCTACAATTGGCTGATTGCCAGGTGGCAACCATAAGGTGTATGATACATATTAATTTACAATTCAAAAACAATTTACCACATAACACAATATTATTTTATTTTACCCTTTACACGTACAGTGCTGCAGGATTATCCTGCTTAGGGTAAGAGGAGGGTAGGACTCCTCTTTCAGCCATTTTTTCCGGTTATTCCCACTTCCAAGGCCCTCTGTGTAGAAAAATGTAATGGGTTTCTCTTAGATGGTCGTATGTCGGGAAGTGGGATGAAGATGGCGAGGCAAGCGTCATGCTTCAACCGGACACCTTTTTACCCAATATTTACTGTTATAAAGCCAGTAAATATTATGGTAGATATATTGGTACTCATTTGGAAAGAAGGTTGAGTGAACCTAAGGATCGCCCTGAATAGGACAGCATCTGATAAAAACCCCTAGCCATGCTTGGATTTGAACCCGGGTCCCTCAGGTTCAGGTTAGCAAGCCTAACCACTACGCTGCCACGACCCTAACATAACACAATAAAAGGAATTAAAACTAATAGTACATCAAGATTGACTATTGATCGGTACTACTATTGTTCGGAAAAAACACGGAAAACTAACGAGTGGATCGGCCGGCCACTAGAATTCTCCTCCAGACAGTGACTGAATTCGAGCTAGCTGACAAGTTAGCGTGGAAAATCCTGCCGCCGTTGAGACTCGAACCTAGCACTTCCCGGTCAGAAGCTATGCAGTAACATCAATTGATGTCCTTAACCACCTAAACAAGAGTCACCTTCCCAGATATAAAATGCACAACACTAACGGGAGTTATTATCACAGCGGTTGGCGTAGTTTCTTCTTCTTCCTTTAGTTCCTTTCGGAGCATAGGGCCTCGGCAAAGGATCTCCATCTTGCTCGATTTTCTCCATAGGTATGATTTTGTTCCCCGTCATACCAGTCTCCCGGATCTCTCCTTCCACTGTCCTTCTCCTTGTTCTCGGCCGACCTTGGCTTGGTTGGAAACAATCAATCTATGAATAAAGGAGAGGCATCACTTCGGGAAGACTTGGCGAGTACAACAACTTCGGGAGTACAACAACGACCCTAGGTCCAACGACCCATCTCCTCCATCCCTTTCTTCCCCAGCGACTAGTCCCCAGCTGCACGCCTCCGTGCCTGCTCGCTGCGCGGCTCGCGGGGCTCCCTCGCTGGGTGTTTTTGTTGGAGGTCGGCAGAGGGCAGGCGCCTCGTAAATCAACAAACGAGCATCGGGACGCGCAGCGTCGCAATGGCCGCGACAGACACGCGCGCGGCGGTCGTACTTCAGTGCACTGTCGATTGTCGGCCAGGGTCGAAATGATTGATTTCGCATTAGAAATGTACAAGTGATAATCATTGTCATCAAATTTACAAATGATAATCATTTCCCTCACCATTCTAGATTACCCATAGGGTCCCTCCCTCACCATTCTAGATTTCGCTGTCGATGTGTCTCATTTGAGCTGACATTTACGCATTCCAGTTACTTTAATCAACACGTTCGTACAAAGTTCAGCAGCACTGAAGCACAAGTAGAAAGATGATGTTCTTAAAGAGAACAGGTTGTAAACTTCTGAGAAAGAATGAAAAAGATACCAAAAATATATACCATCATGCCTAAAATCCATTACTATAGCTATGTGAGATTTAATGAAAAAACTATTTTCACTAGGTACGTTATCCATAGTCACTCGTATTCCTTTTCACGTATTCATAAATCAATTTTACAACGATATCATTTTATCTTGTATGCAAACAGTGCAACATAAATTTTAATTTTTTCATAACTAATATTTTCGGGACATGTATTAGTACTGCAAAAATTTTGTTGGAAATCTAATAAATTGTAGAAGGCTCAATAAGAAGAAAAGACTTTTTATTAGGAAATTAGAAAAAACATCTGCACAAAAACTATTTTTTGCAAATTAAACGAGTTTAATCAAACTATTTTGAATAGGGAGGCCCTATCTCTCATCTTCCCGAACGATTTTTAATTTTCTCTTTTAGTGTTACTTTGATGCAATGAAGAGGTATTTATATATTTCCGTTATTTAAATCTACTAGCTTATTTTGATTTCTACTTATCTATATTTTTCAACTTTTATAAAATACATTACTATTTTTTAGGATTTTAATGGCTTTTCGCTTCGTACATTACTCTTATTGTCACAAATACTATTATTTCTCTTGTATTTCCTTACCCCTATTACGTCCACATCATTCTATTTTGAATGCGTAGAAGGCATAGACGATTTGTAGAAAACCTAAAATCCACTCTCACCGAAATATTATCTGATCAACCCTACTTGCAAATAACTCTTATTAACGTATTATGATCGTGAACATTTCTTTAGGAATTCAGGGAAATCAAATAAGCCCAAAAAGGTAGATAACAATTAAATAGAGTTGTATAATCCAACATCCGAGGGAAGAGTTTGCAAAGTAATTTAACAAGTGTAATTTATTTCTTGCACATTTGGGTCTCTTCTTTCTCCCATTCTCCCACAGGAATTTAAAATTGTCGCTCTCGGTAAGATTTATGTATTGAGATTATGTATTGAGATGATGTATTCCAGATATTTAAAACTAGAGGTTTATTTAACACATTATTTCTTTATGTGTTTCAACGTTTCTAGACCACTGCACCTATACGATGTCTAATGGAAAAGAATTCTTTTAAATTTTCATTAGTTCCATTTACAAAATAAACTCCACAATTGAACTATCATATAATCTTGTATTACGATTCCGAAAAGTACAATCGTTAAATTCAAAAAATCCCAACAGCAAAAAAAAAATGTACGATCAACTTCGAAAATTCTACATCTGTTGGAAGGGCTTGCTGCGAATTAAACGAGTGTAATCTAATATTTCCTTTTGCCGATGGGGTCCCTTCTTCCTCTCACATTCTCCTCACGTATTCCAACACCTTGAATGCGCAAAAGACTAAAAATTGCATCTAGAAACAGGAAATTTCATTTTTCACAGATCTAACATCTGATCAACCGAATGTGGGAATTACATTGGCTTGCATAGGACGATTCCGAGAACTACTTTCGTGAAATTCAGAAAGCCCCAAAAAGTAAAAAAAATAAGTTTTACGACCAAGTTCGAAAATCCAACATCTGTTGGAAACGCTTGCTGCGAATTTAACGAGTGTAATCCATTTCCTTTAGCCGGTGGTGTGCCTTCTTCCTCCTCTCATATTCCCTCACGTATTTTAATCTCGGCTTCGACCTCTCGCCGTGCCATGCCGCGCCGCGCCGCGCCGCGCCGCGCCGCGCCGCAGGCCCTTTTGCAGGGCCCCCTCGTCCTCGCCCTTGGCCCTAGGCCCTCGCCCGCACGCGGCCTGAGGTTGGCTCGTAAATCAGGGCGAGGACGTCGGCGTGCTCGCCGACCGGCTCGCAGCGCCCCTGGTGGCGCTGGGGCCAAACTCCGCTCCACGCGCCGGAGCTTAACAGTACCAAACCAACGACGAATTTCAACGGCGGATTCCACCGAAGATTTTACTTCTTTGTTTAGGAAAGTGGTCACTATTTTCATTGTTTAGATGTTTTGACATTAGAAACTTTCTTAACCCTAAGTGATAGTTTCGACTTACAACGTTTCTCGGATGTTTGATACTGCCGCCAATGCCAACAATTTGAAACTGCCGCCATACGGAGTCGCTTTGTGAAAACTCCATTTTTTCTTTAAACCAGTTCTGCTCATAAACAAGTTTTAATATTATTTTGGTAGCCTCTGAAGGGGAGGTTCAGTGGTTGATGTCCTGACGGTGGCATAATTTTCGACCTAGCCATACAGCTAGGTCGAGTTCTGTCGCTGTCTGGAGGAGAACTCTAGGGGTTGGCTGCTCTCTTCGGTAGTTTTCCGTGGTTTCTCCGATATACACCAAGCGAATGCCGGAGTAGTAACAATCGGGCCACGGACCGCACGCGATCTTTCCTTCTAATTCCTTGTCATGACCACCCTTACTTACACGCTCTTACACGTACGTGCACTACACTACCACACGTGCAGGGAGACCGGTCGGGAGCTTGGAGCTTCTACCACCTGGGGAAATACTTGCTAATCAGAGATGCCTGGTTAGGAAATGTCCTGCTAGGCGACGGTAGGATGGCGCCGGATCTTGCCATCCAGCAGGGGAAAATCACCGCCACCTCCCGAGAAAAACACATACACTACACTAAAAGGACTGATGGCCTTATTAATTTACGCACCCAGAATCACTGGTAAACAATCAATTATAATTGATCCATCAATAATAATTTATAACAATCAATAATAACAACTATCAATAATAATTGATAATTATCAATTATTATTACATCTTTAAGTTGAACACAGTTGTGCATTCGGAGAAACATAGTGAATGTTGAACACATTCTTTAAAAAAACTTGACCGTCTTTGTCCTCGCGGGTACGACCGTAGATATATTCCTGCCGTACTTCAAAAACTGAAAATATAATATTTTAATACAAACTTGCAGGAATTGATTGTAACCCTTTCACTAAATGCAATACACTTATCATTTGTTGATCAATATATAAACCTAGGAAAATCCGGCAGACGATGTTCGGCCCTTCATCTCCCTCTTTCCCCTCCCATCTCCCTTTCTCACTGTCTCTCCCTTCCTCACCCTGTCCTGTCTCTGTGTGTCTCTGTCTCTGCCGCTCTGTCCCTCTCATTCACATTTACTTGGAGATTCTGTACGTCTCTGAGTAGGTGAGATAATATCGGAAAGCACCCGACCAGCAAAAATGTAATAGAATATTCAGGAAGAGTTCATTCTGTAGATTACGGTGCGAGAAACGTTTCATTGAGGCCTTAGGCCTCAAATTGTTAGTTTTTAAGGCCATAGAACGCATCGTTTAGAAGTTATTTAATGATATAGATTCGAAATGCTACCGAGTGTGTTGCGGGTTGCATTTGACGTGAATATATAGTTTTGTTTTAAAGCGCCATGTAGTGGAGTTACAACATAATTAAGAACACATAGAACCTGGGTGAAAAAACACGTAGAAGGGCCAACTTCTACGTGTTGTTTAGCCCTCATATACATCCGAACATCCAGTTTTATATATCGCGACTCTTAAGTAAAAAGGTTCTATCTGCACCGCAGTAAATTTTACAGGAGAGCATTTCAAAGTTTTGTCTCTCACTAAAACAAAAACTATTTTATTAACTGTATTGTTTGTAACTTTGACATATGTAACTTTTTCAGTGTACTTGACATCCAAGCACAAAACTGTAGACATAATTATTCTAAAAGCATTGTAACTTTGGTAGAAACCAAGACCCTACTTTTACAGATAGAACATTTTTACTCTCAATATGCATTTTCAAGTTCGAGCAAAAAGGTTCTATCTTTGTTGGTAGGAAAATTTGACTGGTATATTACTTAAATAATTGCAAATATACATGTAACTGTTCGCCATCCATCTTGTAGAAATGTATGGTCGCACATTTACGGTGGGAAATTGTGAATCAGAATGTTTAATTTTATACTCTACTTCAGCTAGTCTTTGAGTGAATTTTAATTGCGAAACTTGGGAGAAAGGTATTTATTAAAATGAAGATGTTTGCTGATTTTATGGAAATCCATAAAATCCAGAATTCACTAGCTATCAGAGCTTTCTCTATCTGGTAATGAACATTGTGTACTTCCTGAATACACAAGTGACCAGCAGCAAAGTATTTCAAAACTATGTCATCGATTTGTGGGTGTTTTTTCAGTAAGTCCTTCATTGCCAGAGACATCATCTGATTATTGTTTTGGGGTACACAGCTGTCGCTCCACATTATAATATGTTTTACCTTAGGTGAGTTTTGAATTATTTTTTCCAAAATTTGGGAAACGGCATTTGTAACGTCATTTCCAGAATGACCTGTGTCAATTTCTGTCCAAATTGCGCAATATACATCTTTGGTTGGGAAAACATTAACTGTCTTGTTAAATAACTTTAATTTTCTCCTATAGAAGAAAATACTTGTTTGCTCTTGGAACTCCTATCACATTTTCTAAACGAAAGGGCACTACAATTGTATGTTCATCTTTGATCTTTTGATCTTCCTCTCTTTCCTTTCTCCTGTTTTCCTTGTTATCTACATTTTCAGTGTATCTTAATTTTAAATCATTAGAAATATTATTTTCCAACTCATTAATTCTGTATTCGCATATGTCCGCTTTTGGCTGAAAGAAATCGAAATTAAATTCTTCATTTAAATATTCCGATATATAGATAATTTTACAAATTGACATCTTCCGTTTACACAACATTCCTTGTAGATGAACGTTTTCGTGATATTTAAGTTGGAGGCGAGGCACTCATGAGTAGTACTACGTCTACAATAGTGACTCTCTATTTGAGGGAAAGATTTATTGTGTGCCCTCACTCTGTCTTTCACGTCTTTTGGTTTTTTATCCTTAGTTTTGCTACCTCGATCGTCCAGTTTTGGTGTTCATGTTATTTTATCTTCGTGTAAATGTGCATTATTTATCATCTTCTGACTTATAGAAAGTGTGTTGAGGTAGAACTTCTTACACACAATAATTTCCTTATTTGAAACATAAAACTTGTAAACGAATGTATTCTTCTTTCGAAGGTTTAGAATATTTTCTGTTGTTTCTATCTTCTGTTTTTTTTCTGGAAAGGATTTGATGTCCTTAGTATGTAGCTGACCTTTTCAGAAAGAGTTTCCAATTTGTAAAACGAAATAAATAATCTCTCTTGCTCTTCTGGAGTGATATTTAGTGCAGTTGTGACGACAAAAATTTCCACAATTTGTAGTCTTGTTAAATTGTTAAGCTTGATGACCTTGCCTCCGTAATTTAAATGTTCTAAGCCAGCTTGATGTTTCATCGACCATTAAACTTTTTTCCAATCCTTCTTATTACACGATGCCACCAGATTGCGAAAACTTAACAGTCACAATATGGGTGTCTCCACGTAAGAAAAGACCCTAAAAATTCAACATGGCGGAGTTTCGGCACTGCCAACCTCATCGAAATGAAACGCGAAAGTGCATGAAGGATACCGACGCGGCGTATTTAAATGAACGTAGCGTACTTCAGAAATACAGATTTGCTGAAATTATAACTATTAATATTGTTTTTGACTTATAAATAGCATATTTCACAATTTACTCATGAAATTGTAATTATTATTATTATTATTATTATTATTATTATTTTAAAATTAAATATAATACATTTCATTAAATAAATTACTGGTAATTTTAAAATTATGTTAATCTCCAGAATAAAATATTTTTGAAACTGAAGAATAAATGAAATGATAGATTGTTATTTTATTACAAAACTAACAAAAATGAAACTATGCAAAAATCGGGGGATATATAGAATAAAGATGAAATGAAATACTCAAAAATAACTTTAATTTTCAAACAATACACAAAGTAGTGAAATAAAACTATTTTTCACTGAACTTAGATATTTTGGAATCCTAATGGTTTTTTTGTATATAACATCAACATATGACCACAATCAAAGCATATCAAAGGAATGAAGAAATCCATTGTACAGAAATGACAAATGTTTGAATTTGTGAAAATAGAATAAATCAGATATATGACTTGATATAATTTGAAGGTTCAATAAAGAATAAACTTATGCACCATGGGTGATCAGATTTGATGACAAATTGCAAGGAGCAGTCATTAAATTTCTTGAACACCAATGGTCCACAGCAAATTATATTCACATCAATTATTGAATTTTTACAACAATTTTAGAGCCTAATGCCCCTGGGCTTACAAACATTACAAAACATCCCAAATCATCCTGGTATTTACCTTAAACGATAGCGGAAAACCAGGGAAAACAAAGGAATAAGTATGCTACCATATACAGGATAAGTCACGTAACTTTAGCACCCCCTGTAACTTTTGAACGGTTGAAGATATTGCAATGCAGTTTTCACGGAAGTGAATGAGGGAATGGGGCTAATTGATATGTGTATTGATTTCTCTTTTATCACTTTTATGTTACGAGATATTTGAGGTAACTTTGTTTTTTCAAATGGGACTATACATATTTTTTCAGTCTATCATAACAAGCGTAAAAAGACGAATCCAAAGATATAAATATTGTCATATGTTAGATAAGTATTTTTTTGAGTAATTGTGATTTTTTGCGACTAGTGTTTAACGGATATTTTCAGTGTAACTGTCAGCCCCCACAAGGTCACGCAGCGCTCCCCCAGCAAACGCGGGGTCGGGGAAGGGAAGGGATTTAAGTACTTGAGGATACGAAAAATATTCACAAAACTGTTGCACTTTTTCCTGAACTCTCCTTTTCATCTTAATCCATTTTCAGTAATTTGGGTTTCTTAGGGATTGAAAATACGGATTTGTCTTAAGTAGTATTTATTGAAATAAGATATTTCTATCCCTAAGTTATTATTATATTCGTATTAACATTGAAATTGTTTGCTCAAAATATACAATATATTTTTGTACAGTTTTAATTATTTATTCTTATTGTGCTTTGTTTCAAGATCCCATTACTACGTATCTTATGAAATCCTATTAAATGGAGTTGAAGTTATAAACAATTTTATTACAATACAAACTTATGACAAATTCTTATTTTCCATCCTTTAATTCCTTCAATCAAAGAAAGACGAAAATGTGAAAATGCAGAAGGATGGAAAGCACAGTTCAGGAAAAAACTGCAATGGTTTTGTGAATACTTGGAATACTATTTTTCGTATTTTCAAATAAGATCCCTCCCCTTCCCTTCCCTTCGCCGGGCGCACGTGTGCTGGTGGAGCGCTGCATGACCTTGTGTGGTGGACTATTCAAAACGTCCGTTAAACCCCGGTCGCAAAAATCAAAATTAATCAAAAAAATCCTTATCTAACATATGACAATATGTACATCATTGGATTTGTCTTTTTACGCTCGTCATGGTGGACTGAAAAATATGTATAGTTCCATTTGAAAAAACAAAGTTACCTAAAAAATCTCGTAAAATACAAGTGATGAAATAGAAATTAATGCACGTATCAATTAGCCCCTTTCCCTCATGCACTTTCGTGAAAACTGCATTGCAATAATTTCAACCGTTCAAAAGTTACAGGAGGTGCTAAAGTTACGTGACTCACCCTGTATATAAAAAATGAATAAAAATATTGTTAATTCTCAATTGAATTTAAAAAAATTAACATTAAAAATCAGCATTAAGAAATTTGGCTGACCGTAAAAATTAACTACTTGAAAATTTTATATATATATATATATATATATAGATATATATATATATATATATATATATATATATATATATATATTGATAGCATACCCATCCTCCCGAGCAGGAAGACGACTGAAGGTCAATTTCTAGCATGCATGTAGGAACATTAGTCAAAATAATAGAGATTTACAATTTAACAAAAATACATAAAATAAATCAATGAAATAATATAAATAATATACATAAAAATGCAATTGAATCCTATTTAGAAAATGAAATATCTTCTGTGAAACACAGCAACCCTGCAACATAGAATAATTAATGCAGTATCTAATGTCCAATCCGAATAAATTCAATAAATAGGCATGTAATTGTTATAAAAACAAATATTTATTTTAATAAATTCCTTGAGCAAATAATGTTCTTGAAAATAATTTTTAAAGAAAATTAAAAAGAACGTTACCACAAGTAATAGGAAAAACTTGATACTTAACTTTTATATTACTTAAAACTCCTGACACAAACGGAAAACCAAATTGTCCAGAACGCTAAGAACATTTGCTTCACATGAAAGTATTCAAAATATAACATGACAATAATATATACCTAAAAACCAATAAAATTTACAAAAATTAGTAGAAAACCATTGAACATTCACTTAAAATGAAATATTAATAGCCAAAATGGAATAGTGCATCAATCGTAAACATTAAGCAATACTCTCTATCAAGCCAAATAATATATTGAAATATGTACTCACTAATACCACATAACTGATTTCCATTTCAACAAACCATCTAATAAAATTATGTATCTTCAGAACTCCATTATTGTATATCTGAAACATTTAGTAAAGTAATGTACACTTCTTTCACATTTGAAAACTTTAATGTTTATTCATTTAAAGCACTTAGCATCTGTACTTCAACTAAACAAAAAATCTTACGTCTGAACAGTAATGATTACTTGTATTATGAAAATGATGTAAAAGAAAATGACTAACGGTTAAACAATAGTGATGAACTAATGGTATATTAAATGGTACACTTTAATAGTTTCTTTGGTTTACATCAGAAGGTAAAAGTTCATTCAGGATATGACACTCATAATCAATCTATTAATTCATACTCACTTGATTTACTTTGCAACCAGGCTCGATTCAAACAGAGAGACTAAAACACTGGCTGGAACAATTGACTGTAAAGAAATAGTATTAATTTAATAACCTGCAGTTACCACCAATTTACAATCGTGTCAATTCAAGCATACCTTTTCCATAGCACAGTGAGGCCACACTTGATCACAAACTATACTTTTGTGGTTGCTCTGAGGAGGCAGGAGTTTTTTTTAATTCAGGGCACAACTGTAACATTGAGCACATTAGTAAAAAAATTTATCACTTTCATTCCATTCTCATAAATTCATACTCACTTGATTTACTTTGCAACCAGGCTCGATCCAAACAGAGAGACTGAAACACTGGCTGGAACAATTGACTGTAAAGTATTAATTTTAATTTAATAACCTGCAATCACCACCAACTTACAATCATGTAAATTGAAGCATACCTTTTCTGCAGGACAGTGTGGCCCAATTTATCACATTAACTTATCTGTGGTGGTTGCTTTAAGGGGGTATAAGTTTTTAATTTGTGGGCACATCTGTAATATAGAAGTAAATATTTAACATGATTATCACTTCTATTCCAAACTCATTAATGTGTACTTACTTCTTTCACTTTCCAACCAAGCTCGAACCAAACACACTGACTGAAACACTGGCTGGAACATTTGACTGTAAGGTATTAATATCAATAATAACTTAATAACCTGCATTTACCACGAACTTACAATCATATAAATTCAAGCATACCTTTTCCACAGGACAGTGTGGCCCAGTTTCTCACATTAACTTATCTGTGGTGGTTGCTTTAAGAGGGCATAAGTTTTCAATTCATGGGCACATCTGTAATATGTAACATGTAATATGTAAATATGTAACACAATTATCACTTCTATTCCAAACTCATTAATGTGTACTTACTTGTTTCACTTTGCAACCAAGCTCGAACCAAACACACTAACTGAAACACTGGAACATTTGACTGTAATGTAATAATATTAATTTAATTGCCTACAATTACCAGAAACTAACCATCGAGTAAATTCAAGCAATACCTTTTCCATAGCACAGTGGGACCCTATATGTACTTCAACGATAATGGATGGTTGCTTAAAATGTCAGGTGTTTCTGTGAGGTAAATCTCTGAAAACCCTTTCAGCACTGTCGCACTGCAGATGTTCCAGGTATTGGCTCTAATGGAATTGGATCTTGTTCCTCTCCTGTGCCTTCTTCTGCTGTGTCAGTTCCACTTGCACTACTTAGATTTATTACAAGTTCTTCATAATCTTCCACTGCCTCCTTTTCATAGTAGTCTTAAATAATTTTCTCTGCATGTGCCACTGAATTTTTCCACATTTCTGGTGTGACCTATTAAAGGCATTACATAATTTTTAGATTCCTGTTGTAACTACTTTTTAAAAAATTACAATTATGTTGCAATATATTTACTGTTTTTCTAATAGTGATTTATTGAAAACATTACCTGATTTATTGCCTCATTCCACACAGCTTTTGTTCTCTCCGTTCCTTGCCCTGGCCTTCCACATACTGTTTTGTTGTAGTACGCTTTTGAAATGCCCCACACATGTTCAATAGGATTGAATTTGCAATGATATGGTGGCAGTCTCAAAACTGTGTGCCCTTCTGCAGCCAACATGTCATCAACTACATACCTTTATCAACATATTGATGGTCAGTTATATATTTATCACAAATGTTAATGTATATATTTGAACATATTTAAGGTGGATAGTTTAAAATTTTATTACACTGATACAACAGAAAGGTAATTCAAAATAATAATGAAATGTAATATTTGGTTACATTACTTATTTCATTATGTAAAAAATAGTTCCGTCTCATTTCTGAAGCTTACAATCAATTGATCCTTTCTCCACTTTGCTGTTGGATTCCTCTCTACCTGTCTTGAATGGTAAGAAGCATTGTCCATGATAATGATGCATGGTCTTAAATTGCGAATGCCAGGAATCAGTTGTTTCTTAACCCAGGATTCAAAAGTACAACTGTTCATTGCTCTGTGATAATCTTGCCCCCTTTTAAGGTCAGTAGCAAAAATCAGATCAGCACCTACAAAGTGTCACAACTCGTATACATGCCTTAGTTTGTACATAATGTCATGAAAAATCAAAACACATGTACCTGGTACAAAACCTCTTGTTCCTGCATGAACCACAACTAGCCTCCTTCCTTCTGCTGGTCTCTTAATTATTCCTTTACTGGTGCCTGGTTGAAGCCTTGAATATGTAGTTGAACCTTTTGGAAAAGATAGTTTTGTCTCATAATTTTTACACATAAGTAATATAAACCATTTTGAAAGGTCTCTTTTAACCATTTATATAGATCCATGTCTCCTCTAGATACACTACAGTCTTTGGGTTTTCACTTCTCTTATTTTTCATGTAGTCTGCCACAAAATACAACCTCTTGACAATAATTTCATTTGTCTCACAATTACAAATATGTGGGTCTCCTTTCCTCCATGCTAAACCCAATTTCTTAATTATTCTATACAATGTTGTGCACAACCCTTTGAATAAGAAAAGTATCATAATTTTCTTTTACATACTGCCATACCTCTTGAAGTGAGAGTCTCCTGCCTGTTGCAAAATGAACTGGTCTTGGAAAGTCTTTCAAAAGTGAGTCACATACTTCATCATTCCTCTAAATACAAAATCTCTTACCATTATCAGCTTCCTGATAAATATACCTGGCAATAGCTTCTCTAGAAAAGCCATCAACTGAATCTCTCACAGGTCATAACCGCTTCCTCTTCTTGTTCGGAGTTCTAATAGGTTTTCCTGCCTTATAATACTTAATAAGACTTGCCAAAGTTATATAAGGTCTCTGTAATATAGTAATATATTTCAATAAAATAATTATGATTCACTCTTTTATATATAAACAACACAATAATTATCCTTTATAACTGTTGTTATTGTACATTAACATAAAAATATAAGAACTCTAAATACGTTTTCATGTTTTTATGGAAATGTACAATAACAACAGTAATAAAGGATAATAAAGAGTGAAGCTTTATATAATAAAAAAATATGTGCGAAGACAACAGTACAAATCAAATTTTAAAAAATTATGATTCACATACACATGTTCATCATGAAAACATTCTGGCATGCAATAAAATGTAAATAATAATTGTGAAATTAATAGCTTACCCCCACAATTAAAGCCACTTTGGCAATGACACTGCTCTCAGGAAGTTGCACTTTTTACGAGAATTTTTCTCGCTCTTATATTTATAAACGTTGAAAAGGACCTGCCTTTCACCACTCGATAATATCCACCTCCTTTTCTGGTTAATTGGAGAATTGCTTCTCGAATTTGAAGACATATTTTACAAATGTCAATCGAAAACACAATTCAAGTTCCCTTCCGAAACCAATTACGCACTGGAAACGCAAGGAAAACGATTTTGAAATGAGCAAGTGCGGGATGCTGCTCGCTTGCATAACCTCAGTATCTCCACACGACGTGTTGCAGGGTTCAAACGCTTGAAGTTGGCAGGAAGTCAATTTGTACGCACGTGTACCAGTTGCCAGCCACGGAAAAGTCCCTGACTACAATACTTCCATTACGTTGGGTATTTCAGTTGGGGTTGGCACCTACTTTCTCCAACTTAAATTGTAATCAAAAGTCCCTAGGCCAATGCAGTAAGAATGGCGGGTGATTTCCGGGAGGTTGGTATTTTTTTTGCGTTCTGGGTCATATCTTACGTGAAATAACCCATACTGCGAGATATTGAGTTCTTAAAACGGTTTGGGTCTACCAGATACATGCGCTCCTATCGAAGGGTTAACAATACATTTACGTATTAGCCAAAAATAAGTAAAATCGTAATAATCCGGATTGTAAATAGGATTTACAGGTAATCAATTTTATAATATTATATCATCATGTGAAGTGGAATACAAATAGTTTGTGTCGCATAACCTATAAATTCGTTGATTTGGCAAGACATTCACTCAGGTGTTGTAAAGAATATCCAAATGCCCAATTTTGCCGAACTATTATAAAATCTGGATGGTTACCAATTAAACCCGATAAAGAATAAATAGTTCGATATTTATAAAAATATGTTTACCTTCTTGCAGAATTGTTTTGCTTTAACACAAAGAGTGCTTAGGGGAAGGTCGTGTGGTATCGGCCACGTTACCTTTAAATATGATTTCTTAACTAAGGTTAGTTAAAATTATTCTTAAAATACAGAATAAGAAAATTCAATCTCTTACTCACACACTCTATCAAAGCCGTTTGGTTTGAAAGTAAAATAATATGATTATTTGGAAATAGTGAAAATCGTTGACAATTTACACGTATGAAGAGTGGAGGGTGGTATCGGACAACTAAGTAAATAACTGTAAAATAATTTTAATGAAGTGTTTTTACAGCTATTCATCAAAGATACGCTCACTATTGAGACAAATATTTAATTGCTTAATACAAAGAAAAAATGAGTATTTGGTTACAAGGGAAAATAATAGTTCTTGAATTAAAAAACAAAAACTCAATTATTATGTTCAATTTATAGTTTCACAAATATCATTATTGAAGGTTTTTACTTTCCCGTATACGTACGTATACACGGAGTGATATACGTAGTATAGGGAAAGTTATGTAATGCTGCGCGAAAAAATGGCCAATTTTCGGCGGAAAAAAATTAACTGCCGGGCCGTGAAAACGAATAAGTGGATAAAACCAGATGCTAAATTAAGAAAAAAAATCCCCTAACACGTGGTGTGGTCAAAATCCATTATTTGTTGCTTCTTCATACTTAAAAATCGATTGACGGCATTCCGTCCGTCTGTCCGTCTGTCCGTCCGTCCGTCTATCCGTCTATCCGTCTGTCCGTCTGTGGTCAACGCTAGCGCCTAAACCGTTCGGTCGATTTTCTTCAAAATTGATATTCCCCAGTCGATCTGATTCTAGTCGAAGCTTTGTGATTTTGAAAAAGATTCTTTAAAATTTGGGGGTACTTTATATCAAGCCCCCCGGGGATTTTCAACATTTTCTCAAAAACGGCTCCAAATTTTTTATTTAAATTTCTTGTATGAATAGAAGAAAATACACTTTTTAACATGACAGAGGTCCGATTTTCACGTACAGCTCTGAATTTTCGAAAATTGTGAAAGTTTGAATTTTTTTCGGCGTCTTTCTCCAACTACAAAATTGAAGATAGAGATTTTTTCTTCAAATAAGATTTGTTCTGCATATTGAGTTCTTTAATAAAGGTCATGTAAATCTTTTTCACAATTTTGGTAGTTTTCGTGCAATATTGCGTGCAATATGTGCAATTTTAAAAAATTACAAAAACAACATTTTCTCAAAAACGGCTCCAAATTTTTTCTTTAAACTTTTGGTAGGGATAGTGGTAAATGTACTCTATCAATGACATAAAAGCCATTTTGGTCTATCGGTTGGTTTTTTCAAAAATTACAAAAATGTAAATTTTTTTACTTGTCTCTCACGTCGTTAATATTTACATTATCGGCGATTGTTTTACATTATTATATTTACGAGTATATATGCTTTAAATAATGTCAAGTAAATTTTGTCGAAAACACTACCGTTTTCTGTGAAAAGTAGCTCAAATTTCGGCATTTTCAGAAATGCTCAAACGTCATTTTCTCGTATATGGCTGCAATTTTTTTCTTGAAACTTTGTAACGGATAGTGCTAATTACACTCATTAGTATAGCGTGAAGTTTATTTTGAGTTTTTTTTGTTTTTTTTCAAAAATTATATAAATGTAAATTTTTTGAAAGATCTCTCACATCTTTAATATGCACATTATCCGCAATTTGTAATGATGATTATATTTGGGAGTGTAAGTGCTTCAAATAACTTCAAATAAAGTATTTTGAAAACTCAAAAATTTTCTGTGAAAATGAGCTTCAAATTTCGCATTTTTAGTAGTGCTAAAACGCCATTTTCTCTTAAACGGCACATAATTTTTAAAAGAAAATTGCCATTTACGGCTAGGTTTTTGTGTTCTTTAATATTCTAAAATTAATGTTTCTGTTCTACCAATAGGAAACCGAAAAAATTAAGAAAATGACAAAAAAATGTACTTTTGGCGATGATAGATGGTAGCTGGCAAGAAAGAGTATGTGGCAATTCCGAATATTGACAAATAAATAAATAAAATAAATACGGTCACGCTTAATTTTTTCAAAATACGAGTAGTTTTTCTTTAATTTTGTGACAAAAGTAATAGGCCGCTGTAAATTTACTGCGCTTCGGACAGCTGGATGCGTCGTAAATTAGAATGTGCAATTTTGTATATTATTTCTTTCTTCGTTTCTTACATTCGAACTTTGTTATAGACTTACACATTAATATTTTAGAAATTGTTTTTTTTGAAATATTTGAAATAAGTAAAAAGAATTAATAGCTCTCAGAATAGCGACAATGCAGGCTCTGCAACAATGGAATTCACTTTGCGCTCGCGAATATCTGTGAATTAGTGTCATTGTTGTGACCTAATGGAGCTGCATGAAAAGGAGTTATAATTGTCTAATTTATGTTGATATTTGCAGGCAAATATTTAGTTTTGCACCAAATGCTGTACCATTTGTAGTGAGTAGAGAATTTGTTGCATGGTTTTAAAATCCTCTTCCCTAATCATGGCCCAATGGAAGGCATTTCTATATTTCCAGGGTATCAGGCTTCTTTTTCCAATACAGGGTTACAAAACGTTTGCATTCTATTTCTGTGAAGTTGTAGAATTCACATAGTTCTGACAACACTGCAATGGAAATAGTGAGTTCCAAGCGAAGATGTTAGTAGCGCATAAAGTGCAATATTACAGTACTACTTAGCTGTTTCCTCTAATACGGGAAAGTAAGTGCTGTTGTCGCACCACTAGTTTCTTTTGAAATGACCTTCATAATGACTATCTTCCTATTATTTCTTCCCATTTTCCGCGAATTTGACATATAGTTTCCTGAAACACGGACAAAATCCACATTAGTATTCGAATATTACCTCCTAACAACCTACACCCAAGAAATATGGAAGAGTGAAGAGAAGGCGAAGAAGTAACTGTCCGGTACCACCCGAACATCGTTCATCCTTCATCCCTTCATCCTTCAGAAGAATACAACACAGATATAAATTGTACCAACAACGTTGTACTGCTGTACGTAAGAAATACACCTAAGTAAACATACTACTCACAGTAGAATGTATTTAAACTTATTCTAAGAAAAATTTCATAGCTGCAAAGTTATCTTCGTACACCGGTCAGCATGAAAAAAACGTAATGCGTGTCGCTATAACCATTCTGATTGATGTACTCACCTCATACGGCGTATGCAAAGCTAATTCATGTCCAGGAACACACTGACAGTGCAGCACGTGCTACCACCAGTGCCCAGTTCCCTAAACTACTTTTGTCCGATACCACCCGCTGTCCGATATCACCCGACATTCCCCTACAGCACTGTTTTGCTTCGGTGTCTCGTCTTCTTCAGTACTGCTTGCCGCATTAGGATCGTATTCAGAACAAGAATGCTCAAGAACAGAATCTTCAATTTCACTTTCACACAACATAGCGATTAAATCTGCTTTTCAAAATATCTTACTGTACCTGGACACTTTGCGCAGCCAACAAGATAATGTCTACATACATGTAAACAGATTGGTTTGCGCGGTGAAGCAGAGAGAACCATTTTTCCCGAACTTGAACATACGTTTTGCAGATAGAACCATTTTACCTTATCTGTATCTCAGAAACTAAGCTTCGTAGATCAATATAACTTGGAGGTTATGTAAAACTCATCGCTGCCATTACAAATATAACATGAAGTCATTTTTGGAAAAAATGTTGACAAGAACCTTTTTACTTTAAGGTCGCGATATATAGATTTATCTTTGTTGGTGATACGCGAGACATGGCAAAAGAAGAGTGATGGCGTTTCCATGTAACGGCGTAACTATCTACTAATTATGTTAGAAAGATGATGAATGACATGTAACGAGTTGGTATACGTATGAAGTTTATCGCAATATTAAAGATTGCTATTAGTCAAATATTGACCTTTTATTTGAAAGATAGTGATAACAATCTTCACTTATTTTGCATGTATTCTAGGGTTTGCGGCTGTTGAGCCACTCTACAGAAGGGTTTTCCGCAATAGCATTATTGAGGCTACTTCAAAATATCCCACGAACAATTGCCTCCAACGCAAAAGTATAGACGCGAATGAGATCGCAAATGAGACTACTTCAGAATAAACGCCACAGGAATAGCAATCGCGCTATGAAATTGAAGTGGGAAAACAGAGAATTTTAGGAAACTGTTGACGAAACTAATGCACTCGAACCACCGCAGATCTGAACACACTTTGGACAACGCTCTTTTTTGTAACATGCCTAGAGTCGTTGGATTCTCTGTGGGTTTGGTTACGAACTCTTAAAGAAACAAATTGGACAATGCTTCGATGTTGTTTGGTATGCGCTTGGGTCGATGTTCAAAACGGAAAACAGAAATTGTGATATTCATAAGATTTGCATTTTATTTCTCTTCTTTACATTTCAATAGTTGAGTAAAAAAAGAAAGATTTTGCAGCATGTAAGCTAGTGGAAGCGTATTTGTTTGCCGTGTCAGTCTGCTTGTCAATAAAATGTATTGTTAAACATTCCGCTATAACATAATCTTTGCTGTTTTTCTTTAATATACACATTTTCATTCTCTTTCTCTTAAATTACCCTTCAATGAAATAAAAGAATTGGTAATTTGTGTTGAAACCAGACCGAATTTTCATATTAGACTGCCTTTTTCACGACACATTCGACATTATTGTATGTCTATTGCTCTTCCTTTTACGTACTATTAACTTCAACATAAAACTGCTTTAGAAGCGTGTCTTCGTTTGGAGATTTCCTGTACTGCAATGTAAGGTCGGAAGAAAAATTGAAATGGAGCCTTGCCAGGGCTAAGGAAGGCGCTAGACTGTGATTCGCCGCAAGCCTTTGTAATCCTCTGATGGAAAAAGCCAATACAGAACTACGAACGATCTCGTTCATATTTCTCCCGCTCTGAAAGCCCTTTGGAGCGGTCAGAATATGACGGCGAGACTGCAAATCGTTTTCATTATAGATCATATTGATTGGCATTGTCTTGGGATTAACGAATTGTGAAAAGTGGATAATTATTCTCAATGTTCCACGAAATAGTTTTACACACACTTTTTCAGTAAAAATAGTTTAGTATGGCATATGCCATTTTTTGTTGTGAACACGCAGCGATGTGAGTTATCTAAATGGGTCACAAATATTTTACACATTCATCCTATTTTATACGTAGATAATATTGTAAGACGTGAGTCATTGTTTTTGGAAGAATATATAACGACCATACATTACTCTTATTTGGTCCCAATTAAAATTTCACCCACGAATGTTTTCACTCGTTTATTTGCTTATTTGGTATATGTAATTCGTATTAGTCATGATCTTCAAATGTCTTAAGTACATTCTTAATTTATCATGAAGAGTTTTCTCTTATGTTACGGTTACAATAAACGATATTCCATTTTTGTCTATTAACAAATTAACCCACCGGCTTACACGTATTTAACTTCATGCAGCATTAATAAAACAAAAACAGTTATTACCTTATTTTTATCATCACCTTATATCATGAAAAGATTTCTTGATGAAATAACGTCTTAATAATATTATTAGGATGATACAATAATAGTAATAATAATAATAATAATAATAATAATAATAATAAAAATAAATTATTATTACTATAAATAATTTTTAACCCTATGAGAGCTACACAATTCATTTCCACATCTAACAACATCAACATTTATTGGGTGAAAACCAGATAGGTGTAAGTTACATTTTATAAATTCTGAGAAAACTATTTAATTCAATATCACTGTCAAGTTGTGGTGGTTTGTTTCATCATTAAAACTATGGGAATTTTATTGTTCTTTGAAATCACGAAATTACATTGTCACTGAAATATAGCCTAAAATAAACACGTTATTCTCAGAATTTATGAAATGGCACACCGTTCTTATTTTCACCCATTCCGTTTTATGTTTTATTTTTTTGCTACAGTTTACGCAGTAGAGATAAAGTTATGTAAATGCTGCGCGAAAAATCGGTAAATTTTCGGTAGAAAATTTCTTTTTACGGGCCTCTCGTGACGGAAAGTATCCAGTTTTTCATTTTAAAAAATCTTCTAACACGTGGTGTAGCTAAAATCCATATTTTGTGGGTCCTTGTTCCCGAAAAATCGAATGACGGCAAAACGTCTGTCCGTCCGTCTGTGAACAACGATAGCGGCTAAATCACTCATTCGATTTTCTCCAAAACTGATGTTCCATAACCAATGTGGTTGATGTCACGGCTCCTTGAATTTGAAATTGATATTTTAATTCTGGGGAGTACTTTACTTGAAACCTCAGGGACATTTTTCAAATAAAAAAAATTACTCCATTCTTTTCGATTAAATTTTGTTTCTGGATGGTGTGAAGGGCATCTAAGAGAATGGCCCTGTTCTCATTTTCGTAGCAAACTGATTTTTCGAAAATTGAAAAAATTCAAATTGTTTTCCATCATGGGCTGGAATTTCGCACTTATTCCCTTTCACTGGAGCATGGACGCAACGAACTACAATATTCTATATAGAGTGGCTGAAGTGCTTCCATCTTTGCAACTAATTGAAGCTCTGTATTTTGCAGTCAAATCAGCGCTCTCTAGAGAAGCAAAGTATTCTAGTATTCCGTCTGGGGCTGGGTAAGGCCGAGCGGGCGTGGGCCCCACGCAATATAAATACTCTTAGTCTGTGTTTCACGACGAAAAGAACAATCTTTAAAAAAAATTCCAATGTGTAAGGAAAACGAATTGAATAACTTTAAAAACACATTGCTTCCTGCATCGGTTATTGACGTAATAATGGAAGCTCTTGCAATGTTATTGTAGTTAGCAAAACGTTTGAAAGTGAATATTATTGCAATAAGAAGCAAAAAACAGATCAAAAATAAGGCGCTAAATTTAAAAAAAAAACATATTTGTGGTTTGATGACTTTTGTTTTTACAGTTATAAGCCGAACATACAGAAGGAATTGGAAATAATATTAATCTAACCACTAATAAAATTTAAATTCAGATAAATGAAAAAAAACAATAATAGAGCAATAAGATATGATGCAAACAAAACGTCGATACAGTTCTACATGCCTCAGTAAAGCACCGTTGAGCACCTCTCATATTTTGACTGCAAAAAAAACATAGCGGCCCCTAGTTCGTCGAGGGTCTACGAAGAGAGCTGAAACCATAGGGTCAGCCACTCTAACTCATTTGGCACCTCTCATATGCTCACTGCAAGTAATATGGCGGTTCCTAGTTTGTTGAGCGTCTACGAAGAGCGCTGAAGCCATAGGGTAAAATACTCTAAGTAGTACATTCTTGCTCGTTGGGCACCTCTCATGTTTCGTCTGCAAAAATCATGGCGGCCCCTAGTTCGTCAAGCATCCACCAAGAGCTCTAGCAGTACACTCTAGTTCGTTGGGAACCACTCATATTTCGAATGCCAAAGATATGGCGGTTCCTAGTTCGTTGAGCGTTCACGAAGAGCACTGAAACAATAGGGTCAGCCTCTCAGTATATAGTATATTCTATCTCGTCACATAACCTACAAACAATCGGAACTAGAAAGATGTATGGTATGCAATCTCGATCAACAGGAAACATTAGAACATATTATAAAACTGTGTCCAATTTATGAACCATTAACAAACAATGTGGTAAAAAATCAAAACATCCTGGAACTATTGAGACTAAATGATCAAAACAATATTCAATCATTTTTTTAATTTCTTAAATATTGCTTTAAGTTACGGTCATTTGCTCCATTTGAATGAATTTGCTGTATCTGAAACTAAATTGAATAACTAAACTGAATAAAATAACGTGTAATGTAAATATATTAAAAGTTTTGTTAGTTTTAGGTGTTTTTTGTGTTGTTGGTTTTTTTCTGTAATTAATGTGTTTTTGTAATTTCTTTTTTTGTAATTTTTTTTACAAGTATGTTTTTGAGTAACTGTATTGATCTGAATGATGTACATAATTGTATAATGGCGTGTAATTAAGGTTAAAGCCAATAAAATTCATTCATTCATATTCTA
>JAHLJT010007963.1:0-45366 GCA_031308135.1 Acheta domesticus
CCTCTAAAGAATTTAGAAATAACTTTTTTTTCTAATGAACATGTTCGTTTTTGCATGAATCTCCTTAATTTAACATTTTTAAATTCATTTTTAGATAGGTTTATTTGTATTTCACTTTTTGTAATAAGTGAAAGTCAAAAATGCATACTCTTATTTTTTCATTCCCCGTTGCCTGTTTAGAATCGCTTGAGGACGTATTACGAACTCCGAACGACATAGAGATGTTCGTTCCGAGGGCTTAAATCATCGCCATTATCACCGTCTAAACGTCAAAATCATGAATCATACAGAAACGTGGTTGGCCTCACATCAATTTATGACTTCCCGTATCATTTCATCTGCTGGAAGTTTGGACTTTTCTTCAATAATAAAAAAAGTTTCTCGCATGGTGAAAATTTAGGACGTCAAAATGTAGAACGTAAAAAAACAGTTAAATTATAATTTATAATTAACTTTCTTCGAAATTAAACCATTAAACTCAATTATGGAATAACCATTACATTCATATAGATTCTGGAAATAACTGGTAACTAGTGGTGCTACAGAATGGCACAGACTTTCCCGTATTAGTTTTCTATTTCCTTGGGTCTTCGCTAGCTATTCGGAATTGCCACATACTCTTTCTTGCCAGCTACCATCTATCACCGCCAAAAGTACATTTTTTTGTCATTTTCTTAATTTTTCGGTTTCCTATTGGTAGAACAGAAACATTAATTTTAGAATATTAAAGAACACAAAAACCTAGCCGTAAATGGCAATTTTCTTTTAAAAATTATGTGCCGTTTAAGAGAAAATGGCGTTTTAGCGCTACTAAAAATGCGAAATTTGAAGCTCATTTTCACAGAAAATTTTTGAGTTTTCAAAATACTTTATTTGAAGTTATTTGAAGCACTTACACTCACAAATATAATAATCTTTACAAATTGCTGGTAATGTGCATATTAAAGATGTGAGAGATCTTTCAAAAAATTTACATTTATATAATTTTTGAAAAAAACAAAAAAAAACTCAAAATAAACTTTACGCTATACTAAAGAGTGTAATTAGCACTATCCGTTACAAAAGTTTCAAGAAAAAAATTGCAGCCATATATGAGAAAATGGCGTTTGAGCATTTCTGAAAATGCCGAAATTTGAGCTACTTTTCACAGAAAACGGTAGTGTTTTCGAGAAACTTTACTTGACATTATTTAAAGCATATATACTCGTAAATATAATAATGTAAAAAAATCGCCGATAATGTAAATATTAACGACGTGAGAGACAAGTAAAAAAATTTACATTTTTGTAATTTTTGAAAAAACCAACCGATAGACCAATATGGCTTTTATGTCATTGATAGAGTACATTTACCACTATCCCTACCAAAAGTTTAAAGAAAAAATTTGGAGCCGTTTTTGAGAAAATCTTGTTTTTGTAATTTTTTAAAATTGCACATATTGCACGCAATATTGCACGAAAACTACTAAAATTTTGAAAAACATTTACATGACCTTTATGAAAGAACTCAATATGCAGAACAAATTTTATTTGAAGAAAAAATCTCTATCTTCAATTTTGTAGTTGGAGAAAGACGCCGAAAAAAATTCAAACTTTCACAATTTTCGAAAATTCAGAGCTGTACGTGAAAATCGGACCTATGCCATGTTAAAAAGTGTATTTTACTCTATTCATACAAGAAATTTAAAGAAAAAATTTGGAGCCGTTTTTGAGAAAATTTTGAAAATCCCCGGGGGGCTTCATATAAAGTACCCCCAAATTTTGAAGAATCTTTTTCAAAATCACAAAGCTTCGACTAGAATCAGATCGACTGGGGAATATCAATTTTGAAGAAATCGACCGTATGGTTTAGGCGCTAGCGTTGACCACAGACGGACAGACGGACGGAATGCCGTCAATCGATTTTTAAGTATAAAGAAGCAACAAATCATGGATTTTGACCACACCACGAGATAGAGGATTTTTTTTCTTAATTTAGCAACTGGTTTTATCCACTTATTCGTTTTCACGGCCCGGCAATTAATTTTTTTCCGCCGAAAATTGGCCATTTTTTCGCGCAGCATTACATAACTTTCCCTATACTACGTAAATCACTCCGTGTATACGTACGTATACGGGAAAGTAAAAAACTTAGTTTTCTATGATCAACACAATTGAAGCTATCGTTCAGTAAACATGTTAAATATTCGCGTATGAAACAGGATGGACGAGCCGAATAACACAGAGCCTTGTGAATCGGCAACACAGCCTGCGATAGAAAGAGAGTCTTATGTAAAATGGTATTGGATAGAAAGAAAGGGCAAAACTCCATAAGGCTCCGTACTGCAATCAAATGCTTGGACGCTCTATAGTTGTGGTCGTAAAAGTTGGTAAAACCTATAAAAAAGAAAAAAAAAACAATTTGTTATGTCCAGGAAAACACAGAAATCACGTCAAATTTTTATTCACCAAGACAAATGACAGTACAATATTACAGCTCCGGTAACCAAAGAGAAAGTCCATAAATTCAAGCAAAGTTACCGTATTCCAGAAGATGTACCAAATCAACAATCAACCGTTAGAAAATCCAATACACAATTGCCGGGTCCAAAATCTCACAATTGCAGCCGTAAACACTATTTCTCGCCAGGAACTGTCTTCTCGGCGGCGGAGCCCACTTTTATTTGCCCTGACGGCGTAGCCTCGCCTCCGCTCTGGGGCTTCGCTGACTGACTGCCTGCTCCTCATTTGACCGCCCTTTCCACGGTCCACTGCTCTGTTTAACTTGCCACCGTATGCTGGCGGTTAGGCGCGCGATTTAACACATCGCACACAGCCGCAGCACAATTCTCCTGTCAAATTGGCCACTTTAATTGATAACATTAAATTGTTCCCTATCAAGATGTTTTTCACAACATTTTTAAAACTGCAAAAGTCACATCAATGCTCAAGAAAATGAATCAGCTACATCATAATCCTGGTATTTTCCATATGTACAAAAATCTATTTCATAAAGAGTTAAAGAAATTATTAAGTTCGAACAACAGACTCCAAATACTACTTTATGAAAAACAGGTCTGAATATATTTTCTTCACATTCTTTAATGACATTCTTACAGTTCTAGACAGGAATGTCCAATGTAGCTTCTTGGACCTATCAAAAGCTCTTTAGTGTTATATATCAAACCTTTTTTCAAAGACACATAATAATGGCAGTTGGGATCTTGCATAGTGATGGATTCAATCAATACCACCTACATGATCCCACCATGATCGCCAGCACTGCTCCGTACAGTCACGATCATGCGACTCCTAGCGGCACAACCGAGAACGACTCGTAATACCGTGAGATATTCCATGTTATTGACACATCCCTGAGCTCCAAGAAAGAAAAACCAAGTACATCGATTTGCCAAAAGCAACGGGTAATTACAAAGCAGATGACCCTAATGTTGCATTGAAATTAGAAACACACAGATCACTATTTGAAGATAGACAGATTTACAAACACTCAGCAACTGGTTTTCTCATGTAAATTTATAAATAATAGATTAATTTCTCATAAATAATACGATTTTTAAATGTAGACAGAAATTTGGAACTATTTTTCATAATTAACACTCCAAACAAATTATCCCTTCCGCTCGATAATAACAGCATTCATTACAAGAGATCTGATTATTCCTACAGAGTAACTTCTAGTGAAACATTCAAATAGAAAGTGTTAACCAAAAATATTCCTATGAAATGGTCAAAATTTCAATGTACCTTGCGGCATTCATCGTCGTTCCCTCAGGTGGAAATTCCTTATGGACCGTGGAAATGTTGACCCGTTTCAAGAAACGTCGACGCAGGGTACGACCCCAGTACGCACAACAAGGTTCATGGTTTTTGTTCACGACAACGCTCGCCCTCACACAGCCAATATCGTCCAACAATTCCTGGCAAAAAAGGGGGTGGTGCAAATTGAACATCCACCATACTCGCCAGAACTCAATCCTCCAGACTTCTTCCTATTCCCTCAAACCCGATTTGAAAGAAAAGATATTTGACGATATTCCTGACATGCAACAAAACGTGACGAGGCTTTTGAACCCCGTCCCAAAAGGAGCCTTCTTGCAAAGTTTCCAGGACATATATAACAGATGTCAGCGGAGGATAGTTATGGGAGGTGACTATTTCCAACGACAATAAGGTAACTTTTCATCTACGTTAATGTTACAGGACTATTCACCAAACTTTATTGTCAGAGGCTGTATATATTATGTAATCTTTCATAAATAAAATTAATTATAATATTATAATTAATTATTTTTGAACGTCTTGTAACCCTATAAAGAGAAAATTAATACATAAAATCTTTCAATATTGAAGGAAAAAATTGCAAGTTTGAGATAATAAATACTAAAGCTGTAAAATACGAGGATACAAAGACATAAGCGAATTATTACATAATACTGAAGAATTATAACTAGAATGTCACAATTTGTTGACAGTAGGGCTGGAAAAATTCCTGATTTTTTAAAAATTGTATTAGATGTTTTTCTTTAAACCAAAATCATTAAGTGATTTATTTATCCTTAAATACTTTTAAAAGCAGAAAAAAAATGATTAAAATATCAGTTTTGACATTAAATAATTGCAATTGTATTTTTTAAATAATAATAATATGTCTATAAAGTCAGGAGGTCATGCATTCCGCCCTAGCCCACAAAATCTTTAACTTTGAGTCATAGTTTCGAGCTCTTGAAGCACTTCCCAAAACATTTTCAAATAAACCTGAGGTATCACATATTAACATGATTAAGAAAAAAGACATTCTTCGTTCGTTGAAAACAATTGAATTAATCCAAAAACTTATAACAACATTAGACAGTTTTTGAAATATTAATTTTTATTTTATAGTTGTCCTGATATTGATCAGTTTCATCACACAGTCATCAGTCATCAACACAGTTTTAATTAAAATTTTACCTCACCATTTTAGATTCAGATGAAATTTGACACAAAGGTAGAATGAATGTAGAATAAGAAAACTACAAATTTTGAGAAAAATATTTCCACCCGTTTGTAATATACAGCCATGTAAAATTTTACAAAATGGGATTCCCGAAAATTTTTCAATTGATGTAGAACCTCTCCAAATTAAGATAGAGAGCTGGAACGGGTGTCATTTTGCAGCTTTCTTTATGACCTTTTATATGTAAGACAACAATAGGGGTTGGGCTAAAAAGTTTTTCAAATTTGAATTAAAAATTTTAATTTTGAGTTTTTTCAAAATCCTCATCTTTAAAAAAATTTTTAAAATTCTAAAATAATCCATATATGTTTCCAAACATATAGTATAAGTTTAAACATGGGACTGCGGTGGGTTCATATGGCAATCTTTACTTAAAATGCACAATATTTACTTACTCTAGATTTTACTGATTTAAAATGCATTTTATTTCAGTAGCCGTGCATATTTACCTATCACCAAAAGCCGTAATATATACAAATCATTACTTTAGTGTTTTTGTTGACGAGTGTGTTGTTTTTTATTTTTGTTATTATTATTATTATTATTATTCGACAGCGGAACTTCATGCAATTGCATATTTTTACGGACTGTGCATAACGAAAGGAAATGTATATAACTTTACCTATCACCAAAATAAAACAAAATTTTACCCCATTTTTATTTTGCATGTGTGCAATTTTTAAAATTTTTTTCTTTATTTATGTGAAAAGTTTATAAGAAATATAATGTATTCTTTACATCACTTGGTAATTGAGTTATGTCTTTTTATTTACAGGTATAAATTGTACAAATATACAATAGTTAACATGCTTTAGATATGTGTCGCTCTTCGTGAGGTAATAAACCTGTGTGCGAAACCGAAACCATAGAGGTACTACGATTCTACACTAGAGTGTGCAACAGCGCTAGTGTGCGGCTGCAAATTGAAGAGGAGGAAGTCGGCCATTAGTATGGCCACACGTGGAGTGAGCGTCTGAGATGTGTTGAATATTGTGGGGATTTTTGTTCGTGCTTTCATTGTGTTTTCGCTATATCTAAAATGGTGATGTCTTGTGCTGCATTTGCGTGTAAGAACAGATTCAAAAGGCAGTGATATATCATTTCACAAGTAAATCTTGTAATCTTGATATACTAACCTTCATATAATGATGCATTCACTTCAGGGGCGTGCGGTGACCGATTCGTATGGGTAAGCTCTGTAAATAGCAAGGGTGCGACTTGATGTGTTTGAGGAGACAAAACGAAAATCCATTTAGTAACTGTATATAAATATTTAATTATATCAAAATTATTATTATTATTATTATTATTATTAATGCTTATTCTGGAAGAATGCGAGTCCCAGTATATGCGCACAAAATTTTCTACGAACTACCAGTCACCAACAGTCGCTGGCATTTGAACGATCCACACGTCGGAAAGATGTTCCTCGTGTCTGTCGGGACGTGATGAACGCCGAATTGAAACACTGTCCTTTGTGCTGATACGGCAAAGCTCACGCGTCGGAACCGATTCGAGGAAGCGGCCTCCGCAGCGGTAGTGCCCTCCGTCCCACGACATTGCGTCTGATGGAAATTTTAGGAGATTATATGGTGCGGAATGGCTAGGGGGAGTCTGAAATTATTCATTACACTGTTTTCACATATTTCCACTTTGAAATTATTCGATAGTAATATGTTTTAAATCTTGTTTAATATTTTATATTAATAATTTTTTAACATTTTACTTTGCAAAAATTCGAAGAAGCTTGAAACATTTGGAGACAAGTGTCCCCTCTTCCCTCTTAAGCTTATGCTGTCAGGGGAGAAAACGAAAAGTATCACAGATGAAGCAACTGAGAACAAAGGTGGTACTGTATTACGATTTCCTGCGTACCACTCGCAATTGAACCGCAATAAAATGGCAACTGAAGACGTACATACGCTGTTATAACATTTGAAGTAAAGCATAAGGAACAACAAATATTTGTTATTTCATCATATCTACTGGATAAATAATGTTGAAAGTAAACAAGTAATCTTACCTAATTTATTTCAAAATAAACTCCATTCTCCTCCTTGTTTGGCAAATTCTGCTGCTCCATCATATGTCTGAGCAACCAATTTGTCGCCGAATTTTACTATTTGTTCCACATGATTAAATAATCCATTGGCAGATCTATCCGCCCTTACGTCCACAAACGATATAAATATCTCCTGAATTTCTACAGTTTTTCCTGAACATATCTAAGAGAAGTAGCTAATTGTGATTTGTTAATTACGTCGGATGTTTCATCTAAAATAATCGCAACGTGCTGAGCCGTGGCAATATCATCTTTGATAGATTTGCTCAGAAATGGCAGAAATCAAATCATTTTGAATTCTGTTGGAAGTGCCTTTAAATGTTTTGGCAAATTCTAGGTGTTGTTACAATGTAGTATCATACGTACAAAACAAATTTAGAAGTTCAATGTAATTGCCTTTGTTAACCGACTCTTCATTTTCACTATGCCCTCTGAAAGGCAATCCCTGCATTGCTAAAAACAAGTTCGCGTTTTAGGCGTTTTAATATGTCTCTATTTTTTTCTGTCTCATTATGTCGTGTTACGTCTGATCTCTACTGAAGATCAAGTTCAGTTTCGATGCGGACACTTCCAAAACTGGCCAGCTTAACAAGTGAACGCAAATGACTTTGTGATCGTTCGTGTTTTGCTATTGCATTGGAAAGGTTGTTGAAATTGTTCTAGCCTTCTTTGTTCCATAGATTATGATCATGGGAAAACAGTAAACATGGCCAGCAAAATAATTTATTAACTTTTCTACTACCTTAGTTTAATCATACCATTAGTGAGATCATACTTTTTAGTATTAAATAGCGAAAATATTCCCTTCCCTTTTCTTTGTGCAAACATCTAAAGTCAGGAAGTTCCGGAACAGGCCTCCCTACGCGAATAACATTACTTTTCTCCACAAAAGTACGACAACTGAACGGATTTTTTAAATTATCCTCAATTATACATGTATTTTCTGCCATAGCTCAGTGCCTTACCGCTACGAAGCACAAAAGACAGCACACGGGAAGAACACACAGAATAATACGCACAGATGAAAAGAAACACGAGTTCGTATTATCACTTACAACACCAGACTCACTAGGTGGCGCTTACCACTGTGTCATATGCGAACACGTCTGCAAGCTCATTTCAGGGCCACCCTGGGTGGTATTGTAGGCGGCGGGCCTGGGTAGCTGCGCTTACCAGAGAGCTACATACAATCAAATGGAGCTTCCTAAAAGTCAAGAGCGCATGCGCGAACTCCCTAATGCATTTAGAAGGAGAACATCGCAATGCTCACTTCGGGCCGGGTGGCGGCGCTTACTACCTCCGTCTCTTTCACCCGCTTTCCGTCTCCGTCTGCATCAGCGTTGTATGCTCGATGTAGGGCCACGCTCTGGCCGGGCGCTTACGCAAGGCAGTGTACCCTTCCTTGATAGAAATTTAAGCTCCTAGTTGAGTTCTCATCATGGTGAAAGTCGCAATTTCACTCTATAATAATTACATTTAACGGATTTTTCTTTCAGGGTAAGCGCAGCTTACCTAGCTTACCTGGAATGCACGCCACTGATACACTTATATCATATCAATAAACATTACTTCAATAAAATTGTTATTCATGTAATTTCTTTTTTATTTCCCCACCTACTACTAAATTTGGTAGAGTGAATTTTAATACTAAATTGGAAAGGTAAGGAAGTAATTTTCCACATATGACATATGTTTGGTAAAGTTCAAAAACTAGTTTTCATTTAAGCTATGTAAAACTAATATGGAGGAAGTTCTGCTTGATTAGAAACTTTGAAATATAGAACTGTCTCTTACAGAAAAAACTAACTTGAAGATCAATTAGCTCAGTGCCTTGTTGGTAATAATGAAAGTATTATGACTTCAACCTGGGGTACATGCAACCCTATATACTTAGAGTAAATCCTAAAATTTAATACTAACAATGTAAGGAATACATAAACAAGCATATTTAGGGAAATTTTCTTGGTGCCATCTATTTCCTTACCCTTCACGGACAATGACAAACATATTCTGGTAGGCCTTTTCAGTAAGTGAAAAATTACCATTTGGTAATGTGATGTGAATATGAGTATGAATTCTAATGTAATGAATTTCATATGTATATGTTAATATTCGTATGTAAATGAATTCTAATGTTTCACTGTGTGCTGTAAATCCATTTAACAGCTTTTAATGTAATTGTGTTGAAATAACCAGTCTGTTGTTTAGTTGTCTTACATCATTTGCAGATTTGGCTTGTATATAAAATCTGCGAATGGATATTATCAATTGAACTATTGTTTATAAGAGGGAGTTTATAAGAGGTTTATAAGATTTGAAGCATGGGTTCCAAAGGGATTGATGTTGCAAAAAAACATTGGATGTAGTAATGCCATGTCAGGCGGAGGGTTCTACAGCTAAGGCTTCATGCCTAAAATTAAAAATTGATCAAAAAGTAATAGTTTGCGTTCATGACAAATACATAAACATGTACCTAAATACAAATATTAAATTTGTTTTAAAAATTTATCATGATACAACTTGGCATCCAGCTTACATTCTATTCAGGTAAAATGTTTGCTGACATTTTCGTCTCCTGAGATTTCAAGTATGTAGAGCATGTGACAAAGATATTTCTATCTTCTATGCACATGTGCGTATAGTCATTTCATATATTGGTTAAACTAACGTGTTTCAAGTAGCATGCGGTAGTATTTAGAAAGTATATTCGTATTTGAAATTCCCGCGCAATGTTACCATACTAATGGCGTCTGGCTTCAAATTGCACCGACTTTCCTTCAGATGGCAATACTGGGTGGTAGGGCCTTGCCTGAAACCAATAGTTAAGAACTCAATACCAATTTTGCATTGTCACATTTTATATTTATAGACACACACACATACTAATGCCCCATTTATGTCCGTTTGCGAATTTCGCCGGTGTCATGCCGGGCCAATGCTGCCGACTCTGCTAATCTAGAGTTGGAGGGGCGTATCAACATTACGTGCTGGAATGACGCGCGCGGTGGGGGAAGGGGCAGACGGGCGAACGCGGTGAGAGTCGTTTTGTACCGCAAGAAGGTGAGGTTGGAAGTGAGGTACATGGAGATACCGGTGGTTATGATTGGTGGAGTCATGGTGGACGGTGTGTCGCGCCTGTGCCTTTGGGGCGCTCGAATTTGATGTCGTTACAGAGGAGTCGTGCTAAGATGACGCGTATGCAAGTTTCAGGGCCAGGCGTCGCTTCTGCCCGCTACAAGCTTCCTGCTGTTTGGTCGAGGTTAGCGCTTGTGAACCGAGGTATTAAATTCCTCCTAGTTTGTATCGTTACGAACTGCCACGATTGCACGAAACCCCGAATTCGCTGCCTTCACAAGAGTTGTGTAGTGAAAGGAACAACGTAGTGATGTAAAAACAAGATTTTTTACTCAGTTATAAGATAAAATGACTCCATGGGAACTGGTATACGAAAGGACAACTGAGAATGTCGAAGAAATTGACTACATGGTGCTAGGTATTGTACTAATTCACTGTTGGAGATTGTTTTTTGCCATTAACATTCTTGTTCCATGATTGGGGCATCCTTCCCATTGGTATTTTCATCGCAATTTTTGTATCATTTTCAGGAGATATGTGAAGTTGTGTATTTTTCTTAGGGGAGAATATCACTGATTTTGAAAGAATTTTGTCATGTTAATTAAACGCATATGCAGTTTTGGCTTTATAAAGAACATTCTGGATAATAGTGTTGAATCCAAGTCAAGTCAGAACTCAATTAGAGCTATAAATAAATAATTAAACATGTTATAGAAATTAAATTTGTTATGAACTGTTGAATAATTTAAGTGAACTTGAATATCTCAAATACAGAGATTGTAATAAATGTCAATATTCTATAGTTTTTAAAGCAATTTTTGTTGAATATTCTGTGCTTTTAAAAAACAAATATTTTTATTCACTTTAATAGTATACAAGATATTCTTTTGTAATTTCAGAGAATTTCGTGCAAGAAATTATATTTAAATGTTGATGCAGTATATGTTGAGAGAAGGTTAACTGCAAAGTTTCGTAACAGAAAGTACTACGACACTCTGTCATGCAAATGCACATGCTTATCACTTGGAATTGACTTTAAATATACTTCTCATTCCCACCAGGGATTTCACTCATTCAATTTGTTGAATTTCAATTATTTTGTCACAGAAGATACTGCTGTGATTCTAATATGTACCAATTATGAAATTAACTCATGATAATTTGCAGTTGATTTTCCCTTTTTGATAGTTTTTGTTGAATATTGTTATAACTCCACCAAGCGAAGAATGAAGCTGCGATTGCGGCGCGTCGTGGAACTAACAGTGAAACACTAATCTGTACAGTCAGTTTAGCTAACAAAAGTCGCCACGAGCATGAAGCCAATTCAGAGACTGTTTCTACGGAATCACCACGCCTCCTTCATAGATGCTGTGAATTAGCTGATAAAATATAACTTCAGATACACATCATGCAAGATTTGCACTGACTGTTTTATTTTTGTCCCTTTAAGTTGTTGTTTCTTTTTACTTTTCACCGTTCTAGTACCAGACTATATAAAAAGTTGTATTTATTATAATACTTATTCATTGAATTTAAACATTTTGCATTTTCCTTCATTCATCTGTTTTTCCATAGGCTTTAGACGGTTTGTTAGAATGCAATAAAGTACCAAAACATTAACTTTACTGTCATAGTATCTATAATATTATTCATTATGGTGGTAGATACTTCTTACATAAAAAATAATTTTATTTAGTATATATTCTGAGAAAGTACTTAAGTTAAAATAAATGATGTATGTGAATGTTTCTGCTCATCGAAAGAATTAGTTTCAAAATTTTGAATCGTTTTGCAGAGAAAAGTATACTTTTATTTCTTCCAATATGAGGTGCAGACATGTCCAAATACAGTTAAAATATTAATTGGGAAGATACTAGATTTGCAACAAAATAAATCGCGCATTCTTTCGCAATAGTTTGGTACAGTCCCATTTTGATTTTGAATTGAGTATCCTTATATCTCCGTCTCTGTCGTTTCGGTTGTAAACACAGACGGTGGCGCGCTCCTGTAAACATCATTCTCAACTTGGTCGAGCTATAAGTGTTTTCTTTGTTAGTTTCAGTGGCGTAGCGTGACTCACACGTTTGGGGATGCTCAGCAATATCACACAAAATGTCACTATCAACTACTTCATCTAACAGGCGAACGCAACACAAGGCAGATACACTGGGACTACTTCCACGATCTCGATTGCTTACGACGGTGTAGGCGCTTCCCACAAAATCCTCACAGCAGTCAGGGCTGCCGATGTCTTGAAAGCAAATTATACAATGGCTCAGCTTTAATTCTTATACGCGAATGGCAATAAGACCATTTGTTAATTTATACATTGCAGACTTAAATAATATGTAATCTATTTAAGAGATAATACAATTTCTTGGATATTAATTAAGAAATAGTAGTCAGTCACTATTTCTACAGTTTGTACCCATGACCAAGCGGGGACTCCCGAGTGAGAGAGAGAAAGATAATTTACTGAACGCCTGAAGTGTGCTGCGCTCTCGTGCACAAACGAGCTTCTTTCCGCAATAGACGCTAGCGTAAAGCAGTCGGGTTTCTCTGGGCCAGGGGTGAAGAGGGGAGAGGGGACCTCGCCATCTGCGCATGCGTCATTGCTCGTCGCAATCTGGTGGCAGACGCTGAAGTATTTTAGCTTCCCACCAATCAGAGGCCAGCTTCAACAGCCCGCCGAATTCAATCATAGGAAATCAATTTTAAATTAATACAAAACGTGTTTCGCTCAACAGACCACTTGTAAGATTATCAATACAGTATTTAAGTTTCTTATATACGGGGATGCTCAGCATCTCAGCGTCCCCTGACGCTACGCCACTGGTTAGTTTGTGTTTGCTTTTTAGCGTCAATGTTATTGTCATTATGTAACTTTTTTGTTTTGCTTTCAACGCGTATCCAATTATATGTTGTTCTATTGTCACAACTTTGTTTTTTCAGTCTTCAGAAGAGGCCCAATTCCACTACAATCATCCCACAACATGGCGGGTTAGATAGTTGACAGCGAACGTCAAAAAATAGACGTAGAGCTTGAACATACGCGGTTGTTAGGCGTTACTATGGTGCGCGCTCAGCTCGTAATAACAGTTGAGCAGACACTGGGTGCCGTAAATTTTTATATAACGATGCCTATCGGAGGGGAGGAGTATAGATAGCATGATTTGTTGGGAAGGGTACACGATTGTCAAACCGGAAGGGAGTAAGTATAGATTCGAGCAAAAGGTAGGTGGATTTTACCCAAAGAGTATATATCAGAGACGGCACTCAATGTTAAACGGAGAAACCTTATTTGCCCAACTTCCGGTGCCGCCATATGCACATGTCTGGATTTCTATTGGGCAAACGATCAGCCAATAGCGTAGAAGTAACCGCAAAATTAAAAAAAAAAAAAAAAAAAACAGTTACGTGGGAGTTTTAAAATTTCACTCCCCATTCCTTTAACCATAACTTATCAAAAGCAACAAATATAGTTTTAGGATTTTATGGAAGGAAAATGACAAATTATAGTAGTATAATCTAGTATTTATTGAGCATATTGACATTACACAATTTATAATTTCAATAGTATTACAAAAGGCAATAAACACAATACACCAGCCCGAACATGCAATTTTGCAAATATGCTTGCTTGGAGATATGCCAAATTAATGTGAATACTACTTTATTACAGAGCACTATACATTATCAATATTAACAGTGCTTAAAAGAAACAAATGAAAACATTACCACATCTTTGCTCTGAAACAGGCAGTAAAAACTTTTGTTTTCATAATTACCAAATAAAGTGTCATAGTAAAATAAGCATTCCAAATTTGTGAAAATGACCATATTTTACAGAATTAATTTAATCCTGAAATCAAGTTCAATTTAGTTAGAATTTTCCAAAAACATGTGGGAATAATAGTTTATACAATAGACCTGAATTGAATGACAAAGTACACACTGCAATTAATACTTCTTTATTATGTAAACCATTACGAACTGTTGCTTAGAAGAGGTATCTGCAAAACTTTGTTTAGAATTAAGAGTCATTCACAGCATCATAACAATAATTGCTTTAAAATTTTCTCTCTTGAGCTCTGACTTCTCAAAGAAACTTTTAGAAACAAAATGATCACTTCACGTTAATTTACATTATTGGGGTACCCTTTACATTAAAAATAATAGATCAACATTATTTTCACTCTTATGAATCATTTCCATTTTTTAACTGGAAAAATTCAGATTATCAGCAATAACTTTTCACATTTTTTTTCATACCAGTCTGCCTGCATTACCAATGTAATGAATATCCTCTAATAGTAAAGTAAGGCAAAAACAAGGCTATCAAATGCATCTGCCACTTGGTGTAGCAGCATGCTGAAAGACAGTAGTACCTGTAACAATCAAGAATAAATTGTTACCAATACACTATGGTTTCAATAGCATGCTTCTATTTGCATTTCACACCCATACAAAAAACTTACCTTTTTCAGTATGATCAACTGCCTGTGCAAAAGGATCTGAAAATTTAAAAAATGTTGGTAGAAACTCTCCCTTCAAAACTAACTACTATGTGTGTAATCAAAATTAATATCCAAAAATACAAAATTGTATGCTCATTTGCTACCTCAAACAAATCTGCCCTGTTTGAAGCTCTACTGCCAACAGGGAGAGATGAACTACACGGCGAATTTAACTGTTGCCCCTGACAGGAATCAGCAGTTTCGCTGCAATCCAATCGGGAGCTTGTAGTCTCCAAAGTGATGCCACTATGGTAACGTTAAAACTTCCAATTGGATGAAAACTGTCAAAAGCTGATTCCTGTCAGGAGCTCAGTTAAGAAAACCGCAGTATACAAATGTAAAAAAAATAAAAAGTTAAACTGTGCCATATAGATTAATTCTATTACAGATACAGATTAATTGTATTAAAAAGGTCTTAACCAGTTACAGACATTGCAGTTGGTGTCACCTCAACTGGTTCAAAGGATCTGAAATTGAAACATAATTATAAACAAAAAATTCCACAATTTAGAATTTATTATTTAAATGCGCCTATAAGGAAACACTTACCACAAATACTGTCACCAAATGTATAGGGCATAATTACTCCAGACAGACAAAGAGTACAGTGTGACACTTCTACAGAAGGCTCTGCAAAGAAAGAACTTCTGGTGAGATAAACTTCATTCAAATTATTGAATATTTGATTGCAATGAATATTGCCACTAACTGTTCTCTGAACAAATAAATTCTTATTACTACCGAAAATAACTCTTACCTAGCAACATCTGAAATTTGTGGTGCAAATTCCAATACTGGTATCTGAAATTCAAAATAAAAATTAGAAAATCACTTTACGACGCACTATTGAAATATCTGAATGCACATCGAAGAAAATGGAGAACTTACTTCATTTTACTGTACAGGTTTCTCGCAAAGGGGATTTCGTGATTCCGAAAATTTTATTGGATCAGCATTATCAATGGTCTCTGATTCGCAGTTACATGATGTTCCAGAAAATGCTCTTTGCATATTGACTTACTAATACTTCTACGAGCATTTGGCTAGAGCTGGTGCTGAATACATTTTAGCCATTTTCTGGATCTAAACGAATATATTAATTTTACAGACTTATTTTAAAAAATGCTAGTAAAAAAATATCAGCATTAATCAACAAACTTCATGCATAAAAACGTGATACGACTCACCTTTTTCTCGCTCCAAAGAAAACCAAAATGGCGCGCTTCGATGGCTAATTACCGTTTCGAATTTGTGCAATTTGGCACCCAGCATCTTCTCGTAGCGATAATACACCCTTCAGACAATGCTATTCAACAGTATATCATTAAATTTCTTTCCTAAACGTAAAGTAACTGGTCGCTAGAAACCGTTAATGGCCTTTTGCACGTAGCCCACACACCCAAGAGGCAGAAAGCCAACGGAAATGCAGAACCCGCCTTGACCCGAGCCAGCGATCTGTGCAACTGAGTAGTTCACAGCTTCATCACCAGAGCGAGATGGTGGCGAACAGACATGGGCATATGGCGTCGCCGCGTCACAATTCAAAATGTAAATAAGGACCGGAAGTGGCCTATCTAGTGACACAGGACTGATTTTACCCATCGACGGGGCGTTGAAAAACTGAATTTTTTTTCTGCTGCCAGCTGTCGTGGTGATAACATCGTAGGTAAACGACGTCGAATTTCGATTTTTGTGCGTTAATGTTAGATTGAGTTGCGAGAACTAATTTGTCATAAGTACTTAATGAAGTGTTGAATTTGGTGCCTCACTCGAGTACGAGCCAAACGCCATGGGAGTTCCATTCCAGAAGAAGGAAGAAGAGGCCCTTTGACCTCGTCAAGATCCCACCAGAGGTCAGTTGAGTGACGACGATGACAGCGAATCATCAAATTGTGTATGAACAATTGAGGAAATCGGCCAACAAGCGGAAGAGTTCGCGGAAACAGTCTTTTCGGGGGACATATAGTGTGGGCGAAAGACTCGCCACATTCGTCGTCGTCCGAGCAGAATTGTTCCGGAAATTCTTTCCAATTTACGAGGGTCCGTATACGATAGCGAAGGTATTAAATAACAGTACCGTTGTAGTATCTAACCAAGGACGAGATTTGGGGGTTCAGAACCTGTACAATATTAAACCATATAAAGATAGACATGAACAGTGACCGAAGGAATAGAGATGGTATTCTCTTTGTCAATTGTTGCTAGAGGTAGATTAAGTTAGTTTGTAAGTTTCCCGTTATGTTTAGCAAGAAGGAAGAGTGTAATAGGCTAAGGTTAGTTTCTAAGCCTGACGAGTGTGTGACAAGATATGTTGTGTAGTGTCGTGGGGAAATAACGGTAGTGCAGTGCGTACCGAGGATAGGATTCCCAGGTTGTGAACGCCAACAAGTACATGTATTGTTAGATGCACAGGCGGGATTTCGGATCTTTCACTGGGGAGGGGGCAAATTTTGGCGCTATTGTGAACACGAAAAAATTCGTTATATGAATTGTTTTAATTAATTGTGGTGTAACTACATACACTGTTTTCAATTTTGTTAATTATTTAATTGATTATTATTGAATGTTATTAATTAGATTAGTTGAACACAGAAGTGACGATCCTCATTGTTATTTGAACGGTCCGAACTGTAAATTCAACAATGCATTTTCTCAGTGAATCATATATCGAAATATTCCTGATTCACATTTTTATTGTTTATTACGATCAAAAATGTTTATACATAACTGTAGGATACATATTTTGAAATCTACATTAATAAATTATTTAATTAAAATGCAATCTTCTGTGCAAGGTGATAATATGAGCCTCCACTTTTATTTCGACTTGTGTGCGCATGTACATTAAATTTTGTCCTATAAAGTTTATTGAAAACGCAACAGTTTTCTGTAAAAATGAGCTAAAATTTACGCATTTTCAGAAACACTCAAAAACCGTTTTCCCCAAAAACGGCTACAAATTTTTTTCTTCAAACTTTTTGTACGGATAATGCTAATTGCGGTGTTTAAGATGGCAAAAAAATTCATTTTGCTGTAATTTTTTTTTCTTCAAAAATTACACAAATGGAATTTTGTTGAACTTTCTCTCATGTCAATATGCACATTATGGGCGATTTGTATATATTATTGCATTTGTGAGTGGCAGATCCACACGACTTCCAATATAACTTTCCGAAATCGAAATAGTTTTCTGTAAAAAAGATCTTTTCGCATTAACATATTAGTGAGTGGCAGTGCTTGAAACGATTTCCAGTAATGTGTTTCGACATCTCAATGGTTTTCTGAGCCAAAATTTGAAAGAGCTTCAAATTTTGCATTTGCAGTAACGCTTAAACGCCATTTTCGTAAAAACGGCACAACATTTTTCAACGAAAATTTCCGTTTAGGACGAGGTTTTACTCTTCAATAATATTCTTAAAGTAGTTTTCAGGTTCTGCCATTAAGAAACCGAAAAATCGAGCAAAGGTGAAAAAATGTTCGGGCGGCGATAGATGGTTGTTGGCATAAGGATGGGGCACGACCGAAAAGTCAGCCCCGACCAAAGAAATTAGGAAATTAGCTACTACGAGAAAATCTGTGCCATTCTGTAGCTCCACTAGTTCCTTTATGTTTTGGCCCTAGAATCTTTGATGGCATCTAAAACGAGAATAGTACGAACACAAGTTGTAGTGTATGTGATACAAAACCAGTTAAAGTTTGAGGATTTCGTGTATATATATATATATATATATATATATATATATATATATAACGTGTATATATGTGTATATATATATATATATATATATATATTATATATATATATATATATAACGCTCTTATACGCTCCATAGTTCGGGGCTCGTTTTACAACCATCGCCATATTAAAATTCTGCAAAATAAACCGGTCTATGATAGTTCGAAATTACAGATTGAATGCATAAAACAACGTTTAAAACACATTGTATTTCATTGGTTAAAAATCAGAATCGGTCTAAGCGAACTCAACTCTAATTAAAAGCCAAAGACATACCTTCCAAAGCTTTTAGAACCGAGAAAACACGAACACCTCTGTTTCACATCAGCTCGCGCATACAACTGAACCACAAAGCTATATTAACAACAGGAGTTATTAAACTAATTACAATTGTTCCTGCTAGAATGTTTGCGATATATGAAAAGATACAAGGGGGCTCATATTATATAAATGGTTCATGTCACCACCTATAATTCTATCTACATCTAATAAACGGAAAATACTATTTCTTTTTGAGAGTAAAAATTTGAGTGTTATGACTAGACATCGGAATTTTACTCACAAAAAAGGTTTGATTTAGGCATCCATAATAGGCAACAAAATTACGAAATTAGGCTTTAACTAGTGCTACAGAATGGCACAGACGTTCCCGTATTATTTTTCTATTTCCCTGGGTCTTCGCTAGCTATTCGGAATTGCCATATACTCTTTCTTGACTATCTATCACGGCCAAAAGTACATTTTTTTCTCATTTTCTTAATTTTTTGGTTTCCTATTGGTAAAACAGAAATATTAATTTTAGAATATTAAAGAACACAAAAACCTAGCCCTAAATGGCAATTTCCTTTAAAAAATTATGTGCCGTTTTAAAGAAAATTGCGTTTTAGCGCTACTAAAAATGCGAAATTGAAGCTCATTTTCGCAGAAAATTTTTGAGTTTTCAAAATATTTTATCCGACGTTATTTCAAGCACTTACACTCACAAATATAATAATGTTTACAAATTGCTGGTAATGTCAATATTAAAGATGTGAGAGATCCTTTAAAAAATTACATATATGTAATTTTTGAAAAAAACAAAACAATCCTCAAAATAAAGTTTTCATGTTAATTAAACTTTTCATGTTAAAGAGTGCCATTAGCACTATCCGATCGAAAAGTTTGAAAAAAAATTTGTTTCGCCATTTATGAGAAAATGGCGTTTGAGCGTTTCTGAAAATGCGGAAATTCGAGCTAGTTTTCACAGAAAACGGTTGTGTTTTCGATAAAATTTACTTGACATTATTTAAAGCACGTGTACTCATAAATATAATGGTGGGAACAATTCGCCACTAGTGTAAATATTAACGACGCGAGAGATAAGTCAAAAAATTACATTTTTGCAATTTTTGAAAAAACAACAAAAGAATACAGCAATATGGCGTTTATGTCATCTCATATGGTACATTTAGCACTATCCCTACCAAAAGTTTAAAGAAAAAATTTGGAGCCGTTTTTGAGAAAATCTTGTTTTTGTCATTTTTTAAAATAGCACATATTGCACGCAATGTTGCGCGAAAATTACTAAAATTTTCAAAACAATGTACACTACCATAAACAAAGAACTCACTTTGGAGAACATTTTATTTGAAGGAAAATCTCTATCTTCAATTTTGTAGTTGGAGAAAGACGCCAAAAAAAATTCAAACTTTCACAATTTTCGAAAATTCAGTTATCCGTGAAAGTCGGATCTATGCCATGTTAATAAGTGTATTTTACTCTATTCATACAAGACATTTAAAGAAAAAATTTGAAGCCATTTTTGAAAAAATCTTGTTTTCGTAATGTTTTTAAAACAGCAAATTTCTAACTGCAATTTTGTAGTTGGAAGAAGTCAATGAATGAAATTCAAACTTTGGCAATTTTTGAAAATTCAGAGTTAACCGTGAAAATAAGACCTATGCCACCGTAATAAGTGCATTTTACTCTATTCTTACAAGGAATTTAAAGAAAAAATTTAGAGCCGTTTTTGAGAAAATTTTGAAAATGTCCGGAGCGCTTTATGTAAAGTACTCCCAAATTTTGAAGAATCTTTTTCAAAATCTCAAAGCTTCGATTGAAACCAGATCGACCGGGGAATATCCATTTTGGAAGAAATCGTTCGTATGGTTTAGGCGCTAGCAGTGTTCACAGACGGACAGACGGACGTTTTCCTTTCAATTGGTTTTTTCGATATCAAGGACCCACAAAAGAGGGTTTCTGACTACACCACATGTTAGGGGATTTTTTTTATTAATTTAGCAACTGGTTTTATCCTCTTTTTCGTTATTACGGCCCGGCAATTAATTTTTTCCGCTGAAAATTGGCCATTTTTTCGCGCAGCATTACATAACTTTCCCTATACTACGTATATCACTCCGTGTATACGTACGTATACGGGAAAGTAAAAGGCATTAAAATCGAAGTTTGAGGCACTTAAAATAAGTTACAGAATGACTAAGCCAGACAAAAAAATAGACATGAAAAAGTTGTATTTCTGGCAGATAGAAATTGTCTCAAAAGGATTAAATTAGGCAATTTTTATTATGCAGGAAAACGTATTTTTACATTTATGAAAGAGACTACAAGCATATTTTCTTCACATTCATAATTAGCAGTAGAGTATATAATCAATATTTTCTCTAATTTTTTTCAATAAGGCTATCGTGTCTCTTAAAATAATTTTTAAGGCTGAAAATGAACTTTTTACTGACAGATTTATAGGAGCAAACAAATTTATTTACATTTCTCATGCTCACGTCTCCTGGAACTTTTTCACTCGTCCCTTCTTCCCATCCCCCAAACAACTTGTACCACACGACCCATTTAAACACTGAACAGTATTTTGTGATATACGCCTGTCTGAGAGTAGGCTTTTGCCTGAGCTGTCTGTCGCTTTCCTCGCCTGGACTTCGCAGACGACGCGCTGCGGCGATAAGCCTCAACCTGCCAAAGCGCAGCTACATCAGAAATGGGTGCAATTGCCCAAGAAGTGCGTGCTGATCGGAGACGAGCGTGAAACATCCTTATAATGTTGACTTGCAGGGCTTCTTTTGTCCGGTATTTTGAGTGAAAGATTTCGGTACGTTGTTTGAATACACAATATTTGCATTTCGGAAAAGTTTTTTGCGTTTCCGTAAAACGAATTGCAAAATTTAGCATTTAAAATACTATCGTTCTTGAAAATCACTCGTTTTAGGCAAAAACATATTAAAACAGACATCAACCGCCCTTTTTAGGATATTTTAGGCATATTAGATGCTTTCAGTACATCTATTTTCTCATGATTCGTAAACATCTGCAATTACTTTTCACAACATCCTAAGTAGGCATTTGCCCTAAAATCAGAGGTCTAGTTATGACTCATGATTTTGGGCATTAAACTGTTTAATTTCCAAGTAAATAACATTTAAAAGCAATATATAATTGAAAGAGGATTTATTAATAAGGATATTCAAAATAACGCTGAACACTATCCTGACCTAAAGTTCACCTATTTATTAATGTATGTTTTTCGCTCAGCTTAATAAAATTATTGTTTGCTTAATTATTATTACATTTCTTCTCAAAATACAGAAACAAATAAATATTTTATATATACATTTGAAGATCTGCGAAATGAAATGAAATATATATTTTTTAAATTTGTCCCAAGATTGGAGGGGCAGTTGCCCCCCTCCCCTTGCCCCCCCCCCGAATCCCGCCTCTGGTTAGATGCCGCTACAGGTGCGTGTACGTTTAGACAACGACAAGTGCATGTACGTGGACGCCTCGACATGTGCGTACATCAAGAGAAGTCGACTACTCGTGGACTGAGTCAACGAGTGAGTGACATCTTAAACGGGGAGAGTTGTAATGATTTGTATCCTTACATAAGGAAAATCATCGCAGATGAAGCTTACTATAGGTGGCGAACGCTTTAGTGCGATAGCGGACTATAGCGGGTTCGGCAAATGACTGCAGAATGGCGTGCGGACATTTTGTGTATCGCGATGACGCGATAAATAAACGCAATTTCAAGATCATGCATAGCTTGCAGGAAAATTGAGAACAATTTTGAATATGGGCGCACATCATTTATAAAGCGGCATATGTGTGTTCTTTAATTAAACGGAGTGAATGTGTTCCGGAAGTTGTCAAGAAGACAGTTGACGGATAATCTCTGGTGCAAGTGAGTTAAAAATAACCAACTTTAGGACTGAACAATGTAAAAAGTTTGTTTCGGACAAAGATGCAATTAAAATGGAAATTTTGGTAATTTTAGGTAAATACAACTAATTAGGAGGACGCCGGGGAGGCATAAATAGAAATATTTAATGTTAATAAAGAAGGACAAATGACAGAGAGTTTGTTTTTTTGTGACAGAGTTTTGGTAAAGAATCCCAACAATGCTTTTCGTCAGATAATTTTCTTCGTGGAGGCGAACGCATCACGGGTTCAGTCGTTTCAGAGATGAACTTGAGTAGTAGAAGCGAGCGGACCGCGAGTTCTTTTCATGCAGTGATATATGATATTTATTCGTGGTTAATTACTTACTTTTCATGCAGTGATAGATGATATTTATTCGTAGTTAATTAATGCGGTCGGCGGTGTGGTGGTCGGCGCAACCGTTATTTTGGGAGTTGTCCTGGAAGACTGGCGCAGCTGCTACGCGACCCAAGGGAAGTGAAATGCATATTGTCACACCCATCGTTCGTTATCGAGCCACACGGTGGCGTCGATTGTCAACCACAGCGTCGAGCTCCGGCGGCGTGGGTGTGCGCCGAAGTCAACGAGGGCGGCCCGGGCCTAGCTCAGTCGGCCAACTTTGTCACCTGCTTAGAATCTAACTCGGATGGAAGGAGTCGTAAGGCGTTTGCTAACTACAGAAACAATTCAGTGGTTGGTAAAGCAAATAAAAAGGTTTATTCCCGCCTAATAATAGGCCGGGGAAGTTACAGTGATTCAAAGAGTTAAGAAAGGCCCTACCTGATGAGCTCAGTTAGAAACGAAAGAAAAAATGAGATAAAACTTAAATCTAAAAAAAATAAAGAACGAGAATTACAATCAAATTCCTTTACAGGCCCCAACAAACTCTAGGCCATTCGCCTTCTGGCTGACAATAATGAGGAAACAAGTGCCTAAGCGCGGCACCGCGATGCACAATAGTTCTTTGGCGGTCGTTGACCGAAGTTTATGCCTGAATGGGGCGGCGTGTAGGCGGCCCTCGGCGGCGGCGGCGACAGCGGCTGCGGCGGTGACGGCGGCGGCGGCGGCGGCGACGGTCAGCTGGCCCGGATCGTGAATGATCGCGAATTCCGTTCACACAAATCAGCAGTTCTTACGGAAAGTTCTCTGGAGTTTTCACGATCACGAATCTCGGAGAAAACTAGTCACCGGTCACTGCCCACGGCAGAGCTCAGAGTCCACGAACTAAGTCCCAAAATAATAACTCTCCCTCGAACGCGGCGCCGGAGCTATCACTTACTCCGCGGCGCTCGCCACCCAAGACAAGTCGAGTAAACGTAGTGTTCGAACGCGGCACCGGAGCTGTTACTCGCTCCGCGGCGCTCGCCCCCCCCCCCAGCTCAATCGAACAAGAAGAAGTGATTTTCTCCCCTACGCCTCTAGCGTGGAGGTGCCCTCGTTCCGCCACCCCGAAAATTCAAAAGTGCCCCAAAATCGCTCCCACCCCACGGAATTTTGCCCCTGATTGGCTAAGTGCTACTACGCCGTAATTTTGTCCTCGGCCAATCAGGTCTGGTGATTCTAGGAATTTTCCGTAGCCCTATCTCTGTCTGGAAAACGCTCTCCGTCTGACTTCGGAAGTAGGTCAGTAAAGGGTACGCGGAATGTCCGTTGGGACCCCCGGAGAAAGCTGCGAAGGACGGCCTGGGTACTCAGTGCGCATGATACCCGGAACGGCGGGATCGGCACACGTCTCTAATCTCTTCTTCGGCGCCCGGGTGCGTGACGGGATGAGGGTCGACTCGCGGACGATGGCCATAAACTTTAGAGGGGCGCGTGCTGTCATCCCTTCCATTAGCGGAGGGGGCGCGCCGACCCGGCTGGCGGCGGCGGGAGGTGGACGCCTCGCATCGACAGTTATTTGTGAAATTTAAAAAATATTAAAAATAGCGTACCGCTACATTGGCCCTCCCCTCCGAATAGAGAAAAAAAATTGGGGCTTTGAAAAATTGAGATTTGGAAATGAGAATTTTTTTTCTCGTCGTGATGAAATTTCAAAAAAATAACATGGCGATGCCTAACATTAAAATCATTCTACAGTAACTAAGAAAATTGCAACTACTACTAGATCTTAATTCTAATTAACCCTACAAAATTTAACAAAGAAGAACATGAACTGCACCGCGAGCCCAAGGTACTCCGAATCGTGTGCAGAGGTTGTCAGTGACTTCTACTCTTTAAACGGACGGAGGTTGAAAAAATTGAATTTTCCGGCTGGAAGGCCGTTTTCGTCCCGCAGGAGGCATACGTTCGGATGTGGAATGGCTTCGACGATAAATGGGCCGCTGAATAAAGGAAAGAATTTATGAAATAGGCCCGCAGGCTGGTCACTCACTCGTGGAGTTCTAACTAACACCTTGTCCCCTACATTAAATTGAAAAGGCCTTTTTACCAGTACTTCCCTTTTTCGGGCATTCTTGTTTAGATTTTCCAAGATGATTCTGCAACGGTTTTCATAATTTGGGACCGATTGTCCTGACAATCGTGCTAGCAGATGGAAAGCATGCTTCGGTTTTCTCCCAAAGTGTGCCTCAAACGGAGTCATACCGATGGAGTCGTGTTCAATAATGTTTAGCCATTCATTCATGTTTTTTAGAAGCAAGGGCCACTCTTTGTGATTATTTGAGATGTATGCGCGGAATAGGCGCGAGATCTCCTTCATAACCCTCTCGCTCGGATTCGACTGAGGATGTCGGATTGATGAGAAAATGGCCGACACTCCTTCGTTTTCTAGTGTTTGTTTCCACAGCGTGCCGGTAAACTGAGACGCGTGGTCACTTAAAACTTTTTTGTAGGTTCCTGCTGTCTGAAAAAATTCGCGAATAAGCCGCTTCAGGCAATTTTGTGCGGTAGGCCGAGTAATGGGATAAAGTTGAGTAAATTTTGAGAATGAATCGATTACAACCAAGATGTGCTTGTACCCGTACCTTGCAGTGGGTAGCGGACCATACAAGTCGAGACAAGCAAGCTCATTTGGGGCCGAGGGAATAATATGTCTCATCGGGCCGTCATAATGCCGGTTTGGGAATTTAGTCTTTTGGCATGTGATACACTTGGAAACAGTAGCCCTAGTCTGCCTGGCCATGCCTTTCCAATATGCGAAAGTGAGCAGGACTTTTAAGGTTTTGCTTCCTCCGAAATGTCCGTGCTTCTGATGCAGGTGGATAATTAATTTGTCAGTAATACCGGCGGGAATCCAAATCCGGTATTCACTTGGCTGCTCCTTAGTTCTAAACATTACAAGGTTGTTTGAAACTTTGACCAAGTCGGGATTTTGGCTACATTTTTCAAAAAGTGGGTCATTCTGATCTAGAGAGCCTTGTAAAAATAATTTGACCTTGCCAATTACGGCATCTTGTTCCTGAAGCGTTCCTAAATTCCTGGGCTGCATCTCAGGGATGGGAGTGACATTGAGTTCAATGGCGTTCATGTAATACACAGTCTCATTCCGAATTTCGTGATTTGAGGAGTAAGGCAGTCGACTTAAGAAATCAGCAATGGGGTTATTAATTCCTGAACAATGGCGAATTTCAAAATCAAATTGCTGCAGCCAAAGAACCCATCGCAATAATCGAGCATTCGTGCAGTGACAGCGCTTTAAAAAGATGAGGGCCTTGTGGTCCGTAACAATGTAGAATTTTCTCCCTGCTAAGTACCCGAGCATTTTTTGGAGAGCCCAAATTATTGAAAGCGCTTCTTTCTCAGTAACTGAAAACTGGTATTCATTTGGCCTCAGTACACGACTAGCTACGGCAACAATTTTAGTTTCTGACTCATCATCACCTGTTTGCGACAGCACGCATCCTATTCCTACGTTTGAACTGTCGGTCTGAAGGAAAAAAGGCTTAGAAAACTGGGGATGGTTTACCATGATAGCATTGCGAAAAGCCGCTTTTATCTTATTGAAAGCCTCCTCATGTTCAGCGGTCCAAAGCCATTTCGTTCCCTTTCTTAGTAAATTGATTAAGGGGGCCGTAAGGATTCCGTAGCCCGGGATGAATCTTGATTGGTACACGCACATTCCCAAGAAACCTTTTAATTGTTTGGGATTTTGTGGGCGCGAGATTTCGTCGATCGCCTGAACCTTCTCTGGATCGATTCGCACACCGTCGGTGTTTACCAGATAGCCTAAAAATGAAATTTCTGTAGTGCAGAACTGCGACTTGTTCAAATTTAACTTCATGTGATTTTTAGACAGGCAATCAAGCAGTTGCTCTAGATGATCTAAATGCTCCTGGAAATTTTGAGAAGACACTACGATGTCGTCGACGTAAGGCGTCACAAATTGCTTGATGTCGTCGCCTAGCTTCTCATCCAGACAACGAATGAACGCAGCGCCGCTGTTCTTTAAGCCGAAAGGCATCCGTTTCCAGACGTAGGTTAAGCCGTTGTATAAGAATCCCGTGAACTTTCCTATCGTCGGGGTGGATGGAAATCTGCCAATAAGAACTCGAAAAATCTAAGGCCGAAAAATTTTTAGTTTTGTTGAATTTCCAAAGAATTTCGTCTATGTTTTGAGGTGCCTCGTTTTCTGGGACTGTAACTTCGTTGATTCGTCGTGCATCTAAACAAATTCTAACTTTCCCGTCTTTCTTCTTGACAACAACAATCGGGTTTAAGTAGGCCGTGACTGACCTCTCAATAATGCCTTCACTAATCATGTTTTTGATCGTTTCATCGACTTCCCCCCTAATGGACTACGGAATAGGGTAATTTTTCACTTTAAAGGGTGAGTCATCGGTGACCTGGATCCGAAAGCAAAAGTCTTTTATTGGATGCACGGGACGATCGAAAACGTTGCCGTATTTGCAGAGCAATTGCTGCAGCTGATGGCGCTCGTGGTCATTTAGTGAATCATTTCCTAGCAAGCACTTGTTAATGACTCCACTCACGTCATCCCCCGAATCCCCAAACCCACATGAAATGCTAATGTCCGGTCTGTCCTCGTCATCTTGTATCTCAATTTCCCTACCCTCACCGAAACTCACAATATTCCTGGAAAAATCCACTATCCCGTTATTTTCCCGCAAGAAATCTACCCCTAGAATAACATCATAATTCAAGTCTTCTATGACTAAACATGGCACGTCGAATGAAACTTCCCAAAATTTAGTGAGATTAAGGCCTGCACGAAAATCGGCTTACTTTTCTTCTTCCCGATTCCTACAACGAAGCATTTACCCGTAGGCAAAGTTGGCACTGGAATGCGTTCACTTATTAGTTGCGAGTAAAATTTCTTTGAAATTGCGCTAACCTCACTGCCGGTATCTACTAGAGCGCGTACATTAAAATTTCCTGTGAGAAACTCGATTACTGGGCACTTCCGTGCGAGTTCCTTCACATGTTCATTCGCATCGTCATTTAAGTCATGAAATGCGTAGTTCACTGACACTACCTTGGAAATTGGTACCTCTGACACAACTCGTTCGGGACCCCGGTACCTTACTGGCTCGAACGGTTCTAATTTAACGGGCTCTGTCTAGTGGAATCATGCTGACCGTTTCTGTCCCCAGCGTTCCCGCCTCGATTCTCATTAGAATCCGGTGGTGGGCGTCGCTCATTTGCAGCGTTCCCCCGATTCCGGTCATCGCGACGCCATGACGGTCGGTTCTGGCCGTTCCCTTGGTTTCGCTCCCAATTATCCTCATAAGAAATTACCCGAGTCCTATCAAATTGAGCGAGCAGCTCCTGGAATCGATCGAGGTCCTCACATCCTACACTATTAATTAAATTTTGCACATAGGTAGGGTAATGCGCGGTCAAAAGCCAAATGACCTTTTTATCCTCTATCATGGGGTCACACAATTTAATAGCGGAGATTTTCTCCATGGCGTAGTCAAGGTAAGATTGGTCGCGTCTTTTGTCCCACCTGTTCTCTAGAATCTTTCTCTCGAATTCGTAACGCGTTTGTTCGTTCCAGTAACGCGCAAGGAACTTGGTACGAAACTCTTCGTACGTTTGTGGGAATGGTGCAAGCGCAGTGAGCCAGTGGGCTGCATTTCCGCGTAGAAGTTCCTGCATGAATTTAGGTTTTAATTTGGACGGTACTGCCTTCGTCAAATCCATGTAATTCTCGGCAGGGTCGAGAAAAACCTTTGGATTTTCATCTGCTTTTCCCCAAAAACATAAATTTTGTGGAGGGGCCCACGAGAATCTAAGCCCTGATCCTCCCGATGAATTCGCAATAGGACCGTTCTCTTTCTCTTTCTCGATTTCCTCCCTTACTAATTTTATTAAGTTCTTGTCTATTTCTTTCTTAACTTTTCTTCCCTGTCCCCGATATTCTCCCCTTCAATAACTCCTAATTTCTCGAATTTGTCATGGATTTCACTCACTTCCGTGCTGAGTTTGGTTTCAATTTTCGTGAATTTGCCGTTCATTTCTGTTTTAACCTCGGCAATATTCTCAGTAATTGATTCGCAATAAGCTTCCACTTTCCTGTCACATGCCTGAAGTTTCTGACTAATTTCTGATTCGATTTTGATAATATTTTCCCTTGCCTCGGCCCTAGAACTTTCTAACTCCTGGCCTAAGTTCTCCACGCTAGTTTCAATTTTCCCACATCTACCCTCTAACTGATTCTGCAAAGTTCCTATTTTGTGATCAAATTTCGCCTCCAAATTTTCTAGTTTCGCGGCCTGGTCAACCAAATAACTGTCTAGCCGGTCAAATCTCTCCTCATGTCTTTTATTACTTTCTGAGATTTGCTTCGTGAGAACTCGCATAAGTTCACTTAAGGTGATCTCGGGCGCAGGCTGTTCCCCCGAACTGCTCTCTCCCGCCACATCGACGCCTGATTCGTCCAGCATTTTGGCTGTTTTGCGTGAAACGCGCACACGGTATTCACAACACACAAAGCACAAAACAATAACACTTATACACAAAATACAATAATAAATAATATCATTACCAGACCACAAATTGTTCTTTTCGTAGCAGCGTCCTTCCATCCATTTAAAAAAACAACAGTAATAGAAAATTAGGTTCTGCGACTATTATCAAAATGGCACTGAGACATGAATTGATTCTAGGGCGTTTTACTGGGGTATCTGTGGTACTATCGAGCCCCACTTGGGAAAGCCAATTGTCACACCCAAGGTTTCGTTATCGAGCCACACGGTGGCGTCGATCGTCAACCACAGCGTCGAGCTCCGGCGGCGTGGGTGTGCGCCGAAGTCAACGAGGGCGGCCCGGGCCTAGCTCAGTCGGCCAACTTTGTCACCTGCTTAGAATCTAACTCGGATGGAAGGAGTCGTAAGGCGTTTGCTAACTACAGAAACAATTCAGTGGTTGGTAAAGCAAATAAAAAGGTTTATTCCCGCCTAATAATAGGCCGGGGAAGTTACAGTGATTCAAAGAGTTAAGAAAGGCCCTACCTGATGAGCTCAGTTAGAAACGAAAGGAAAAATGAGATAAAACTTAAATCTAAAAAAAAGTAAAGAACGAGAATTACAATCAAATTCCTTTACAGGCCCCAACAAACTCTAGGCCATTCGCCTTCTGGCTGACAATAATGAGGAAACAAGTGCCTAAGCGCGGCACAGCAATGCACAATAGTTCTTTGGCGGTCGTTGACCGAAGTTTATGCCTGAATGGGGCGGCGTGTAGGCGGCCCTCGGCGGCGGCGGCGGGGGTCGCGGCGGCGTCGGCTTCTCTCCGTCTGGGTCGGCGGCTGAGATGGCCCTGCCAGGCCGAGAAACGTCCTTCCACAATAGCTACCAAAGGAGCGGCGGCGGCGACAGCGGCTGCGGCGGTGACGGCGGCGGCGGCGACGGTCAGCTGGCCCGGATCGTGAATGATCGCGAATTCCGTTCACACAAATCAGCAGTTCTTACGGAAAGTTCTCTGGAGTTTTCACGATCACGAATCTCGGAGAAAACTAGTCACCGGTCACTGCCCACGGCAGAGCTCGGAGTCCACGAACTAAGTCTCAAAATAATAATTCTCCCTCGAACGCGGCGCCGGAGCTATCACTTACTCCGCGGCGCTCGCCACCCAAGACAAGTCGAGTAAACGTAGTGTTCGAACGCGGCGCCGGAGCTGTTACTCGCTCCGCGGCGCTCGCCCCCCCCCAGCTCAATCGAACAAGAAGAAGTGATCTTCTCCCCTACGCCGCTAGCGTGGAGGTGTCCTCGTTCCGCCACCCCGAAAATTCAAAGTGCCCCAAAATCGCTCCCACCCACGGAATTTTGCCCCTGATTGGCTAAGTGCTACTACGCCGTAATTTTGTCCTCGGCCAATCAGGTCCGGGTGATTCTAGGAATTTTCCGTAGCCCTATCTCTGTCTGGAAAACGCTCTCCGTCTGACTTCGGAAGTAGGTCAGTAAAGGGTACGCGGAATGTCCGTTGGGACCCCCGGAGAAAGCTGCGAAGGACGGCCTGGGTACTCAGTGCGCATGATACCCGGAACGGCGGGATCGGCACACGTCTCTAATCTCTTCTTCGGCGCCCGGGTGCGTGACGGGATGAGGGTCGACTCGCGGACGATGGCCATAAACTTTAGAGGGGCGCGTGCTGTCATCCCTTCCATTAGCGGAGGGGGCGCGCCGACCCGGCTGGCGGCGGCGGGAGGTGGACGCCTCGCATCGACAGTTATTTGTGAAATTTAAAAAATATTAAAAATAGCGTACCGCTACAATGTGTTAAAACAAAATTTAATACGATAAGGTTGGTAGACTCTAAAAAGTAAAAGTTGTAAGTTCCTTTGAAAACGGTTAGTAGCAGGTCAGTAGTATGAAGCGTCTCGCTGCAACCTGTATGTATGATTATTGTGCTCCAAATAAAAGGTTCAAATCAGTCTATAAATTATTTTCAAGTTGTAAAATCTATCTCTATACTGCGATTTTTGTAGGAAGAGCTCTCAAGGATAACTCAAATCCCATCTTCGCGATGGAATATGTCACGGCATTTCGTATCATTCACAGTCGTTCCGCTAGATTTCGCACGATCGCGACCGTAAGAAGCAGTGCTTGCGATCATGCGACTTCTACCGGCAAGACCGAGAAAAGACGCGAAATGCCGTGACATATTCCATCGCAAAGATGGGATTTGAGTTATCTTGAGAGCTCTTCCTACAAAAATCGCAGTATAATGAATGCTTTTTGTACCGCAGTTGCAGTAATTCCCAATTAGGACAAGCTCGCGAACCGTTAACAATATCTTCAAGTTCATACACACGCAACACCATCGAAATATGCCACCTTCCACTTTGCCCAGTCTTCAGATCGTTCAAGCTTATCCACTTGTATATTCTAGTCCCTCCGGGTACCCATGTTTGTTGTTTACTCAAAAAGTACCAGTTCAAACGTATATAAAAAGTCCAGCACGTTTCTTCGGACGTTCAATTTCGGCTCCACTTACTAGAGAATACGATTCACACGTGGCCTGGACCCATAACCTATTTATTTGTTTTGAATAAACGTTATTTATTACTGATCTTAAATATACAAGGTAACTATTCACAAACGTCCGTAATAAAACAAGCCCGAACACGCACTGACTGTACCGCCTCGACAGACGAACTCGGTCTCTTCTCAGTTCAAAGAGTTCTCAAATACGTTCACAGATGGCGTTGCTGTCTGCATTTTCTTTTCATACTAACAGTATGGAATTAACAGATCCATTTTAAATGACGTGGATGAGGTGTGATATGCCAAAGTACGCTTTTGTTGCTGAACTTCGCGGACTAAATATAAAAAGGAGAACAGCAATTTTTCCTTCTGCATTTTATCACAATGTAAAACAGTTAATAAATTTTTTTAGACTATGTTCTCAAAGGAGTATTAATCCCTTTTACAGTATTTAAACTGTCAAAAACCAAAGACTAATATTGTACTGATGCATCTCTGTTTCCTATCCAACTCTCACACATTTAATTGACTATATACTTGGAAATAAAGAGGAGTGGCGATGTTTGACCCCTGTGGGGTAACATTGCCACTTTCCTTGCTTATTAAAAGTTTTAAAAAACTCTTCCAAATAATGGAAGCTATTTCTTCAATATTTTGAAGAAACATTGTACTTTTGTGAAGGATTAAATTGTCAATATACTTATTATGAAAAATTGATGCAGCTAAGTAGAACTAAAGAAACAAAGGTATCGCTGTTAGTATGAAAAGAAAAATGCCACACAGCAACGCCATCTGTGTATGTTTCAGTGAACCCTTTGAACTGAGAGGAGGCAAGTCGTCTGTACAGGCAATACAATGCCAGTGCGTGATCGGACTGTTTTGATGCAGACGTTTGTGAATTCTGTTACTTGGTATATTTAAGATTAGTAATAAATAACGTTTTATACAAAACAAATTAATAGTTAGCCATGTTACCCACCGTTACCTTATCCCTGTCAAGATATTATTTTGGAGCAAAAACTGAGCATCCAGAAATTATGTGATCGATCCCCTCCTCGTTTTGGCCACACATTCTGCAGTTGGCATTTTGTATGTTTTCACGCATGATGCACTCGCAGTAAGTTCTCGTTGTTATTCTTCAATTGCCGTCTGCATAAATTGTGGTCTTCAATCGCAATTATGAAGCCTTCCGTTTCCGCAAACTGGTTACTAGTTTGCAGGTAAGCCAAAGAAGTTTTGCAGATTTATTTCAGTGTTTTCTACTGTGTTTCTGTAACGGCCGTGGAGGCTTTACTCCTCAAACTTTCTACTTGTTGTTCGTTTGCGGGGATCTTCCAGGAAGGATCGTGTCTTAAGTCGGGAGAGTTGAAGAGATGTGGCTTTGCGATCTGTCCTTTATAATTGCAGTCATCCACTCACTGGATTTTGCCTCTGGAGAAAGTAGTCTCTAAGATATTTTACTTGCTTATAATGCCTGGTCGAGGTATAGGAATACCTCTGCCGCCATCTGTCCGAGGCATACAGAACCTTTGAATAAAATGTGTGGGTGGTGTGCTCTCGCTTCACAAAATTCTTTCCTTGTTTTTATGTCAAGGTTCTTCAGTTCGGTGTCGATCCATTTTAGTATTCCAAAGGAATAAGTGAGTACTGAGGCTGTATATATGTTGATTGCTTTTTCTCTGTTGCGTGCACTCAACTCTGTCTTCAATATGGCTCGCACCCTCTGGATGTAGTTATTACCCACCATTTCCTTGGCAAGTTTTGTCTTCTATCCCTTTAGACTGCAAAATATCCATGATATTTGTAATTTTCTTCCTCGGCCATTCCTTTGATGATGCCTTGCTATTTATTTAGTTTTAATATTATTATCTTGTGATTCTCAGCAGCTTGTGCTGGGTTCAATTTGCCCAATCCTGCCACGAATACGAAAGAGCTCCGTCACTGAGGAGAGTGTCAAAGAATACAAAAAACTTTAACAAATTTCACAAAACTCTTGCATTGCTATGATAACACAAAATGAAAGGTACACTGACTAGGCGAGGCTACCTGACTGATACAGTAAGAAAATGTTATTAATATAAACATTGCAGAATGTATTGTAGCCTACGAGGCACACATGCCTAGATTTTTCAAACCAGACTACTCTCAGTAGTTCCATAGCTCCTCCTATTTACACATCTGTCTAGTAGAGGGCTCAATGCACACAGAAAAAGCCCTTCGCTGACGGAATGCTTCAGTTTTTGAGCACTCCCGTGTCGAGCAATAAGCTGCCCTCTACACTCCCCGATCCGTCCTCGCAGCGCCGACCACGCCCGCTCTGTCCACCGCCCCGAGAATGTCACCGGGCGCGTGGAAGGGGTGGCCGGCCGGCCGGCGGGCGGACGACGATGGGGGGGAGATAGGGGTGTCGACGGTGGTGGTGTTGGTGGCGGCAGCGGCGCCGGCCCCGTCCCCGGCGGCGGCGGCGATGACGATGACCCCCGACGCCGTCGGCGGCGGCGGCGGCGTGGCTGAAGCCGCATGGCGGAAGAGGACGTTCCATGCGTAGAGGCGCGGGGAACAATGATTAATTAATTTCTTAAATAATTTTTTTTAAGTGAGACGCGCGAATTTGTGTTCGCGGCCCCCATAACACACTGGTGCAGCATGGAACTCCCATAATTTGGCGGGAAGACAACCACTAGGTGGGCGGAAGTCACTGCAACTTTATCCGCGCCGAGAAAAAATATGCTAACAGAGAGAGATTTCACTCTGACCCCCAAGACCAATATGGGAGCTCATTTGTGTTAGTTCAAGAATTTGCAAACTATATGACATGTCTGCAGGATCTGCTTTCTGTCCATAGTTAGGATTCGTTGAGGTAATCCCATTTGTTTTTAGGTTTTTCCAGAAATTTTTTGAGACTACACCTTCAGCCGAAATAACAAGTTGATATGTTGTTATACTCTGTAGTTTCCACATTTGTTTTATTTCCAGAGCAAGATTTTCATACTTAGTAATTTTCTCGGTCTCTGTTTTCTTTAGATTGTGTGTCAATGGTACGGCAATATCAACAAGTATAGCTTCTCTCTTATTCCTGTCAATCAAAACTATATCAGGTCTATTGAAAGCCACAGTTTTATCTAAATATGGGTCTGTCCCAATAAATGATGGTATCATTTGCTTCCACTACAGGTGCTGGATTGTATTTATAATACGGTGGAGCTCCACCATTTAACATTCTATGCTTGAGAGCCATTGTTGATGGACAATCTTTGCTAGTTGGTTGTGTCTGCCTGAGTAAGCGCTGACGGCAAGTGCAGTACAAGCCGGCCATTATATGTTCCATTTTTTTGACCACTGGTGTCGCATTTCTGCATTTGTTAACAACGAGCATGTTCATGCAATGTGTTTCATAGTTTCTAGTTCGGCATACTCTATCTTGGATTGCCATTATAAATCCCTCTGTTCGTGGGTATAAATAGCCGTCTGATAGCCATTGCAGCGAGGATGGTGTTTCAACATGAGGTTCATGAATAGCTTTGGGAAATTTTCCATGCATTGCCTTTTGTTGCCATTCTTCTAGATCTCTTTGAATTGTTCTTTTTAGTGTTGATTCTGCTGCAGTTGCCGTTGATCTGGGCGGGAGGCACTCAAGTTTAGCGGGTTAACCATCATCTGCTTGTACAGCCATTTTCATTAATTCATCTTCACACGAGAGTAAATTTTGCTTCATTTTTCTTCTTGCGTTCTGCAGAGATTTTCTATGTTTAGTAGTCCCCTTCCTCCTTCTCTTCGGGGTAGATATAGTCTTTTAATACGAAGGTAATCCCAAAAGTAAGGTCTCCTATTTTTTTGTAAGTACATAGACCTGTTTATTTCCACAATGGTTTAACATCAGTTTACACCTTGAACATTTATCTATTTTTCGACATAATCGACATTTCTGGTCGATGCATTTTTGTAGATGTAGATGTTTTTTTATGCCCATGTCCACACCAGCTCGCCACCATGCTGTTTCAGAAAGTTCTGCACCTCTTCTTTCACTTCGTCGTCGTCGGACCTGAATCGCTTCCGGCCAAAAGTTCTTTCAAAACCTTTCTTTCAACAGGTGATAGTCACTGGGTGCCAAGTCGGCACTATAGGGTGGGTGGGTGATGATGTTCCCGGAAACTGTTGCAGGAGAGCAACTGTTTGCCGAGCGACGTGTGGGCGAGCGTTGTCATGGAGAATGTGTACGCCCTTGCTCAACATTCCTCTTCTCCAGTTCTGAATTGCCCGTTGAGGCGCAGTGCCCTTTGCCTTCAAAAACCGAATAACTGCGCGCAATTCGCACTTGGCGGTAACATCCAACGGGAGCTTCGTTGTCAACGGCTTCCAAGCCAAGACGGAGCGCCTCAGCGCTGCGTGGCATCTTCACACACAGGGCGGGAAGCACTCTTCGTATCAGTGTGACCAACTGCCACACAGAGTTCTGTACTTATAAAAAATAGGAGACCTTACTTTTGGGATTACCCTCGTAGATGAGTTGGTGTGAAGACACCTGAATTTAGTAAGTAGCCTTCTAGTCAATCAATTTAATTCAGCAAGGTCTGCACTTGACCACTTGAGAATTCCGAAAGAATAGGAAAGTGTAGGAACTGCCCATGAGTTAATTACTATGATTTGGTTTTTCCCGTTTAATTTAGTGTTCAGGATTTTGTAACTCTTGATATATACTTATCGGGCAGAGCTTTCTTCATGCTAGAATGGTCTATTCGCTAGTTTGGGGCATGCCTAAATATTTGTAAACCTCATCAGGGAGAAGTTCCTTAATGTCTCTAATTGGTTCATTGTAGCATTCGATCTTGCTCTTTTTAATGTCTATTATGGCACATTTATCTAGTCCAAAAGACATCTTTATATCTTCACTGAACCCTTTCACTATTTCAATTAGACCGTGTAATTTGGCTCTGGTCTCAGCACAGACTTTTAGGTCACCAACATACAAGAAGTGAGACAGGCGTAATTTGTTTCTTTTGATTAATTTGTACCCAATTTTGCTGTTATTAAGCAATTGAGACATAGGGTTTATTGCTAGACAAAACCATAATGGTGACAGTGAATCTCCTAGGAACATACCAGTTTAATATGGGCCACTCCTATATTTCCGAACTCATCCATATGTTTGTTCTCCATTTGGCCATCATTGCACTAAGAGTACGTTTAATTTTTGGACATACACCGAATATCTCAAGAACCTTTTGCGGGACAGAATCAAATGCCTTCTGGTAATCTATGTAGCACATATGCAGATTGTGTCGTCTTTTGTGAACTTGTTCCAAGGTAACTGCGTCAATTGTTCAGCTGATGCTTACAACCCATCGATCTTTTGATGCAACTCTTTTGCTCCTCGCCTAAGACGTAATAGTTCTCGCAGTGTTCATATATCTTGCTGCTAATTAGCGATGTGAAGAGCTTGTAAACTGTCGATAGGCAGGTGATTGGTCGATGATTTTGTGGTTGCATCATGTCCCCATTTTCCTTTGCAGATAGGTGTTTCCTTCCATAAGAAAATCAGGACTTGATTTTGGATTTTCTAGGGCTTTGGTGTAACATTCAGCTAGTGACTTGTGAACAGCGGGAAAGTATTTCAGCCAGAAATTATGAATTTTGTCAAACCCAGGAGTATTCCAGTTGCTGGTTTTACTAATGGCTCTTCTGATATCGTCAGTAGTAAACTCCGCAGCATCATTGGTGGAATTTTCGATAATGTCATTTCTATGTCCGGCAACCATGATGCATTTTTATTCAAATCCTTCGGGTCGGACCATAACGTGGTCCAGTATTCCTAAATTTAGAGGTTTCTTCTGTGGTTAGGGTTGGACTTTGGTTATCCTTATTTCTCTCCAGGCGCCTGATGAAGCTCCTTCGGATTCTGTGAAATTCAGCATTTTCTTCTTCCTTTTCGTCAATTCATTGTATTGGCGGAGTCTACTTCCTTTTGCTTTCGCTTTTGCCTGAAAGTGTCTAATAAAGATTCAAGTTCCCGGGTACTTTGTTTCTATTCAATTTTATTCCTGCTTTTGTTGCTAGGATCGTTGTTTTCCTAACTACTCTCTTGGTTTGGTTATTGTTAAGGTACTCCTTTATGGTGTCAGCTTTGGATCTGAGTTCATTTATTTCTCCCTCGAGTCGTTTTTTTCCATGGTGGCATGTAATCTCTTATTTGCTTGTTCCCCTTATGATTTGGGTAATACTTCTTTTTTGTCCATTTAGCTCGATGACAGTAGCTGCTGCACAATAGATAGCAAGGTGTATTTCCGTGAGGTCATCAAGTTTTTAACATTTTGCTCCAATACATTATTCACCTTCTTTATTGTTTCCTTTGCTTTTTTCAATGTTCTTCAGCACAGCGATGAATGGTCGGCCGGGTGGTTCTGTACCACAGAAGTGTTCAATTAAGCTGGTGTTGTTCAATTAAGTTGCTGTCTGATATCTTCATATCCTGTGTATCGGTCTCGGGTGGATCAGTGTAGGTGTTTCGAAGGTCTTGTTCGCATAGCTCTGGGTCTGGGCCAATTTCTTGTTGCTGGTGCAGCAGGCACCTAACTTCCCTTTTAATGTTTCCTTAATAATCCCTGTTATCCTTCCCTGTTTAATTCGATCTCAGTTAAATAGCCGTGTTTGATAATTGCCTTCCATCTGTCAATTACATTCTGCTCAGTCATGTGTAGCTCTGGATGTTATCTACTACATTCGGCATGGAACAGGTGGCTATATCCTGGGAGCGGTTCATCCTGGCACTGCTTTATAAAATAAAATGTACGCATTATATCTATATTCATTTCCAGTCCACTTTATTCTCTCAGTGTGTTCCCTCTACGGGCAATTCTCGAAAAGATAGAGAACAAGCCCGCAGAGGATGGGCCACTTAGTTGTGTTGCCCTATCAATGTTCTCTACGCCCCTCTGTTCGTTTTGCGTGGTCATTGCGGTAAGGGGCTGACACATTACCTCGTCTGGAGCAGCCCTGTTGCCAGACAAGACCGAGGCTTGACTTCTACTCTTCACTGCAACATCCAAAGTCTCTGGGAGATGGGCTGCAAACCCAAAGCCCAGGTGCTGGTTTTTGTCCGCCTCGAGTATTTTACCTCCCCGGTACTCTCCATATCTGGCGAGCGTTCCTCTATCCGCTACCTTGAGGAGTCGCCCGGTAGGGGACCAGCAACCTCCCCGGGTCATTATTATATTTTCCATTACATCACGACTAAAGATGTTATGAATCGGCTGAATATAAAACCTACTCCAAGTTGCAACCAGCTACCTAAGGAGCAGATCGGTGACTGTCAGTGCCTCTACAATGCTTTGCGCAACATGTGGGCTGTTCCAAATAAAGCAATTTCTTGCACTTCCCAGTCTTTTGAATTACCAGGGAGTTTAGACAAGTTCTTACTCAACTTTTGCGGAAACAAATCCCAGAGGACCGGGACGACATGTGCTTTTACGCCCCACATTCGGCTGATCTCGATTTCCAAACTCTTGTATTTAAGACGTTTCTCTGCCTCCTTGGCAACGACGTTTTGATCGCAAGGTACAGCAACATCGATAAGTAAACACGATTTTTTCGCCAAATCCCGGGGTAACTATTTCCGGTTTGTTTGCCGCTATCGTGCGATCAGTTTGAATTTGTTGGTCGTACAATATCGTACACAATCAACAGATTTCGTTGATTTCGTCACCGGTTTCGTGAGTGTTTGTACCATTTGGGACATGTGTTTGGAACTTCGAGGGCGGTACAGATCTGCCAGTGGAGGTACCTACACAACCTGTCACGTCTTTTCAGGTATTCGGTCTTTGCTATGATTGGACAAGCTGAAACAATATGATCAATGGTTTCTACTTGTTCCTGGCAATTGCGGCATTTATCATCTTGGGAAATTTGAGAGAACCGCTTTATCATAATGTGTTCTCAAGGTCTGATCTTGAGCAGCTACTAGAACTGCTTCCGATTCTGGCTTCATTCTTCCCCTTTTAAGCCACATAAATGATTGATCTTTGTTGATTTGCACCTTGCCCATTCTTTTTAGGTATTGTCCATCGAGAGGTTTGTCTCTCCACGATTTCTTTAACATTTTTTGTGTCCCACACTTCATGTTTAGCAGCATCAGAAGTTCAGTGTCTGTCTTATTCGAAGGTCTTGCATAGTTTTCTTCGCAATGCTTCTTGCTACACTAGCAATGCCTCTGTTTCCATTCTTCGGTCAGATTTCATGACCTGCATTAGTGGTTCAATCTTGATGGCTGAAACTAATACCTCCCCCAACCCGACAATTGCGTTGTGCCAGAGACCTCAATTTGTTGATGGCCTCTTCCTCCTTCCTTACGTGACACATAAAGTCTATGTATATCGCTCGAGGTGTGGGAAACATGATGCATTTGTTAGCAGTTTTCTGGCTTTTCGATCCATGGTGCGAATTTCTTGCTCAGTCCAGTCCACTAGTCCAAAACTGTATTCGGTTACATGGTACCGCAAAACTACCTATTGCAGATATTTTATTCCTGGAATTCAGAGCGGACTGCAGGACCAGTCTCACTCTTCCTAATAATACTCCTACGGTTTCTCTCTTTCATTCTGTCGTTCGAGATGGTTTCACATTCTTCAATGCCCAGATATTTGTAAGTTTTACCTGGCTCAAGATCTTGAATCACAGTATGCGTATCAATTACAATGTTCTTAGACGTTGTGAGTTTCCCTCTTTTTAAATTGATTTTTTGCACACTTGTCGAGACCAAACTTCATGCAGATGTCATTGCTAAAGTCACATTCACGACAGACAGCATTTGGGAGAGAATCGCTTCATTCTTAGCAAACACTTTCAGATCATCCATGTAAAACAAATGTGATACTGGCCCTTTCATCACCATGGAGCTTAAAACCAAAGTCAGCTTGCGACAACTGTCTCGATACAGGGATCAAACTAAGAAAAACAGCAGAGGGGATAGTGAATCTCCTTGAAAAATACCCCTGTTAATCTGAATACTTCTGGTTTCTACTGCTCCTTTCCGCTGTGTATTAGTAACCTGGTACTCCACGACTTATACTAGCCTTGCAAAATTCAATAAGTCTAGGATGAAATCGATAGATCTCCAGGCCTTCAAAATCCAATTGTGTGTGTTACACTATCACAAAAGTCTTTTGGTAGTCAATCCAAGCCATGTTCAAATTACGTTTGCGTTTCTTTTACATCATTCAGGATGACTTTATTCAGTAGCAAAGATTTCCTTACAGCCATAAGAGCGTTTACGACATCCTTTTTGTTCAGCTGGCATCAGATGGTTCTTATCTAGATGTCTGTTCATTTTGTCAGCTACGGCTGAAGTTATAACTTTTGTACAGTATGGCAGACAAGTAATTGGCCTGTAGTTCTTCGCCAAAGAGCTGTCTCCCTCTTTGGGTAGCAAATACGTGATGCTATTACGTTGTTGTTATTATTTATTATTATTATTTCTTTTTCACTTCTTTCCATACGCGTAACCTCCGTTACCACAAACTAGAGATACACGTTTATCTGTCATAATCTGCACAGGATCAACCATCAATTTTTAGAAACTTCCTCACTTTATTGCATGTGTCTAGTATGACCAATCTTCTGCAGCTGGATGTATACCCCTTCTTCAGTTGCAGTTCAGCCAGGGATTCATGAAGGTACTTAGGAATTTCACCAGTGGCACCTAGAATAATTGGTATAATCGTCACCATACCACGTCGCTCCGAATTTCCTTTATCTCATTTGCCAATGGTTGATATTTTAGAATTTTTTTCACTCATTTTCTTCGAGATATTGTGAGCTAGCGGACAGGACAGGGACATCAATCAGATACACCTTCTTTTTTTCTTGTCATGCCATACAATGTCCGTTTATTAGATGATACAGAATTATCTGTTATGAGGGCGGGCCTGTTCCAGTACATTTTGTGATCATTTGTGTCAATGACTAGTTCAGGAGTTTACTTGTAATATGGTATTCGGTTACCCATCAAAAGGTTATTATTATTTTGTATATTTTGAGGATGCTAGAGAGTTGCATCCACTGATAATATGGTCTATATTTCTCTATCTTCTCCAATAGCCGACATTTGTCGTCACGAACGTTGGTGTCTTTGAGGATAAATTTACGGTCGTTTTTAGTTGCTACTACTTGATCCTGAATAGCCTTCTGTTAAAACTTCTGTTTCAGCAAAAAGCTCTCCCATGCACACAATCATTCATTGATGCCTCATCAATTCTCCCTCTATCTGATACGGATAGCGTCCATGAAGTTGCTTCTCTTTCCAGTTGTTGATTTTCATTTCATTGGTCTGTATTCGTTCTTGTAGATTCATTTTTCCATCATTCAAATTCAGTGGTGTGATTTTCTGGTCATGTATGTTACAATCTGATGTATCTTACTTCTGTTACTTTTCTTGAAAGTACTGTACGGTGCAGTCTCTCCAGTTGTTGGTAGTGGAGACTCAAAATATCTATGAAACCTCTTCCTCCTAGAGACCTAGATAGATGGAATCTCTCAACTGCGCTTTTAGGGTGGTGACATCTAAATTTATACACAGTATTCTTCATTTCATATTGAATGCATCCAGTTTCGGTTTGTGTCCATCTGACAACAATACCAAAGCTGTATGTCAGCATTGGAAGTACAATAGTATTTATAGCTTAAATTTTCCTGCCAGCACTGAGTTTAGTTTTCAGAATTTTACTCAGGCCTGTATTAAATTCCTGGTTATGTTGGATTTAGTATTTTTTGGTCAACATTAGATCTTTGTATATATCCAAGATATTTATAACATTCCTCAGGATTCATGGCATGAATTCGTTATTGTTTAGCGTTTCCTTCTGCAAGGATGTAATCAACCTGATGTTGCTACATTCCTTTCCGCATTTAATTCAGTTTACATTATTCCACACCAAATGCATTCCAATGTCATGATAAATTTTGCAGTGATGTCGAGCAGATGATTAGGCTTTTCTTTTGGGGAGCTATATAATTTTAAGTCGTCCATGAATAGAAGATGGGATAAGCGTACATGATCGTTCTGCTGTTAATTTTGTAGCCCATTTGTTCATTATTTAATAAAGTCGATAGAGATTCATAGCAATGCAGAACCATAGAGCGCTCAGAGAATCTCCTTGAAATATTCCTTGTTTAATACTTATATCTCCTGCATTAACATAATCGTTTCTGCTGCAAATATGTAATCTGGTGGTCGACCTTTGCATCTGGATCTTTAAAACGACACAACCAATGGGTCTATTTTATACATATCAAGTACATCAATTAGCCAGGAGTGAGATATGCTGTCGAAGGTTTTTTGATAATCATATATGCTTTATATAACATCCCTCCTGTTTTCTTTCCATGTCACAAAGACTGCCTAATTAATGAGTTGTTCCTTGCAGCCCTGTGACCCCCCTTACAGCCTTTTTGCTCTTCGGCCAGGATGTTATTGTCTTCAAGGTGCTGATAGATCTTATCTGTTATTATTGAAGTTAGTATTTTCTATAATGTTGGTAAGCATGTAATAGGCCTATATTTCCCGGGTCAGAGCTGGGAATTTTGGATTTCGGGATATGATTAATCATGTCAGTTTTCCCTCTTTTCAAATTAATTTTTGCACACTTGTCAAAACCAAACTTCATGCAGATGTCATTGCTAAAGTCATTCACGACAGACAGCATTTGGGAGAGGATCACTTCATTCTTAGGCAAGCACTTTCAGATCATCCATGTAAACAAATATGATACTGGCCTTTCATCACTATGGAGCTTGTAACCAAAGTCAGCTTTGCGACAACTGTTTAGTTGAAGGATAAGAATATGCGAAACAACAGGGAATAACGAATTTCCTTGGAAAATTCTCCTGTTAATCTTACTACTTCCGGTTTCTACTGCTTCCTTTCCGCTGTGTATTAGTAACCTGGTACTCCACGACTTCATGCTAGTCTTGCAAAATTCATAAGTCTAGGATGAAATCGATAGATCTCCAGGTCTTCAAAATCTAATCGTGTGGTACACTGTCAAAGGGCTTCTGGTAGTCAATCAAACCATGCTTTAAATACTTTTCGTTTCTTTACATCATTGAAAATTATTTTAATCAGAAGGACCTTTCCTTACAGCCATAGGACCCTTTACGACATCCTTTCTGTTCAACTGGCAACAGATGGTTCTTCTGTAGGTGTCTATACATTTTGTCAGCTATGTCTGCAGTTATAACTTTGTACATTACTGGCAGGCAAGTAATTGGCCTTTAGTTCTTCGCCAAGAACTGTCTCCCGCTTTGGGTAGCAAATACGTGATGCCGCGAGTGAGCCATTCGGAGAGTTCCTTAGGGTTTTCTAAAAATTTATTAACAGCCTTTGCTAGACGAGAATGTAATGCTGTTATTTCTTAATCAAATAAATCTGGATCTTATCAACCCCGGGGGGTTCCTAGTTTCCCGTGTTCTTAATTGCTTGGAAGAGGTCCTCTTCCGAGATCCTTGAACATGTTCCACGGTTTCCTCGAATCCTTTGGCAGCATCACTTCTGATTGGAGCCAAGATGCGTCTTTGTTTGTAGGATCTGGGTTCTCCGCAGATTCCTGCCCAAAATGTTGCGACGTCATCTTTTGAAGGAGGGGCAACATTGCATTCGGTTTTTGAGTCAGACTGCGATACAATCTCTTCGCGTCTATTTCAAACAACCTGTTCTGTACACGGAACTCTTCTTTACGTTTGTACGTCTTATTCGTTGACCCATGCTTGGATTTTCTCTTTTAGCTACCATTAGCCTTGTGTCATTGTCAATTAGGTATTTTTTTCGACATGGAGTATTTTTTTTTTGAACTTTATAAGTGTGGTTCACTGTGTGTCGGCTATCCGTTTCATAATTCTTTTTCGCCCATGGAGGTAGGGAGTTTTTTTTACTCTGTCTGGCTGTCGGCCATCGGTGTTCTTGCTGCCCCAAGATTTATCTGAGATACTAGATATCCAGTTTCATACACGATGTGATTGATTCAGTAATATCTGGATCCTGTTCTTGAGGTCTGTACAACCTCATTTAGACAGAATTCGATCTTCTATTACTCTCTTAGCTTTAGCATTTTTATAAATTCTCAACGGTGCAGGAGATTCGAATGGAAGTAGACGAACTCGTTTCCTATCTCGCATTGGATGGGTCCCGCATCATCTCCTTATCGTGTGACTCATGGTCCGATGAATTTTCACCACTGACAGGATGTTTCATTTGGAAGAAGATGAACCTTGAAGGAATCATCGTTTTCCAGGTTATTAGATGGTTCTAAATGTTGATCATTGGATGTTTTGGTCGAAGAACAACTGTCTCTGGATTCTGCAAGTTAGTTCTGCTGTGAATTTTTCACTGGTGAGTAT
>JAHLJT010007966.1:0-14922 GCA_031308135.1 Acheta domesticus
TAATATACGTAGTATTCAGACTGTTATGTAATGTTGCAGAAAAGTGATTTCGAGATTCGTCGGGAAATACACGTTTCGGTGTCCCCTGAAGGCGACTTTTTTTTTCGGCTTCCGTCCGTCTGATATGTAAACAACACTAGCGCCTAAACTATGGGTACAAGTTTTTACAAACTGAATAAACCCTTGTCGATCTGGACTGAGTGAAGCTCTGCAATTTGAAAAACATTCATTAATTTTTGGGGATACTTTATGTGAAGTTCTCGGGACACGTTCAAAATTTTCTCAAAAATGGCTCCAAATCATTTCTTTAACTTCCTTGTGAAGAGAGAGTAAAATACATGTATAAAGACGGCATAGGTCCGATTTTCACTGATAAATCTGAATTTTTGATAGTGCAAGAGACTGACATATTTTCGGCGTATTCCTACAACTACAAAATTAAGATAGAGATTTTTCTTTCAAGTAAATTTTTTCTTCATAATTAGTTCTTTCGTTTAGGTCATGAAATTTTTTTTGAGAATTTTATAGTTTTCGCGCAATATTGCGTCCAATATTTGTGATATTAAAAAAATATCAAAAAGACTTTCTCTAAAACGGCTCTAGATTTTTTCTTTAAACTTTTGGGACGTCTAGTGTTTAATGTACTCTATAAGATGACATAGACGCTATTTTGCTCTGTTCTTTTGTTGTTTTTTTTCAAAATAATTACACTAATGTATTTTTTACTTGTCTCTTACGTCGTTAATATTTACATTAGAAGCGATTTGTTCATATTATTGCATTTATGAGTGCATGTTCATTACATTATGTTATATAAAGTTTCTCGAAAACTCAGCATTTTTTGTGGTGAAAATGAGCTCAAATTTCCACATTTTCAGAAACACTGAAACACCATTTTCGCAGAAACGGCTACCAAATTTTTTTCTTCAAACTTTTTGTATGCATAATGCAATTGCACTGTTTAATACGACAGAAAATTCATTTTGCTGTATTATTTTGTTTCTTCAAAAATTACACAAATGCATTTTTTTTAATATCTCTCACGCTGTTAATATGAACGTTTTCGGCGATTGGATACATTATTGCAATTGTGAGTGGCAGTGATTCAAACGACTTCCAATCAAGTTTTTCGACATCACAATAGTTTTTCTGTGAGAAAGAGCTTCAAATTCGCATTACAGTATCATTTAAACGCCATTTTCGGTAAAATCGGCACCAATTTTTTAAACGAAAATTTCCATATAGGACGAAGGTTTAGTCTTCAATAACATTCTTAAAGTAGTTTTTTCGATTCTGCCATTTGGAAACCGACAAATTGAGCAAATGTGAAAAATATTCGGTGGTGATAGATAATAGCTGACAAAAGCATGGGGACGACCGAAAAGAAATTAGGAAAATAACTAGCAAGTCTGTGCCATTATGTAGCTCCACTAATTCTTTTTTGTTTTGCCCCTAGATCCTTGGTGGCATCTAAAACAAAAATAGTACGGACACAATTTGTAATGCCAGTTAAAGTTTGGGGCTCATATACGCACCATAGTTCGGGGCTCATTTTACAACCATCGCCGTATTAAAATTCTGCAAACAAAAAACCGGTCTTTGATAGTTCGAAATTACAGATTGCATGCATAAAAACAATGTTTAAGACTGCCATAAGTATCAAATTGATTCATATTTGTCCCACAAGGAGAGGCCACGTGTATAATTATGATGCACAACTTATGAAATTAGAGTAGCGAAAAAACGGGCGTGGCCTGGCAGCGTAATTTTGAAATTAACACACGTGGCAGTCAAGGGTTAAAACATGTTGTATTTCATTCGTTAAGAATCAGGCTAAGCAAACTCAAATTGAAATTAAGAGCAAAATCTTGCCTTCCAAAGCTTTTAGAACCGAGAAAACACGAACACCTCTGTTTCACATCAGCTCTCATTTACAACTGAACCACAGAGCTATGATGGCAAAAATAATTATTAAACTAGTTGTTAAAATCTGTTCCTGCTAGAATATTTGCTATGTATGAAAAGATACCAAAGGGGCTTATATTATATAAATCGCTCATATCACCACCTTTACCTCTATCTATATCTATAATAAACGGGAAATACTCTTTCTTTTTGAGAGATAAAATTTGAGTGCTACGACTAGACCACGGAATTTTGGTCAACAAAAAGATTTGGTTTAGGCACCTAAAGTAGGCAACAAAATTACGAAATTACACACCAATAGCCATTAAAATCGAGGTTTTAGGCACTTAAAATAAGTTAAAGAATGACTAAGCCAGGCAAAAAATAGACATGAAAAAGTTATATTTCTGGCATCTAGAACTGATCTCAAAAGGATTAAATTCGGTAATTTTTTATTATGCAGGAAAAAGTATTTTTACCAAAAAACTTGCACCACACGACCCATTTAACTATTGGCCTTTTTTGTAATCTACGCCTGTCCGACAAGTCTTTTGCCTGACCTGTCTTTCTTCCCTGGTCTTCGCAGACGACCCGCCGCGGCACTAAGCCTAAACCTGTCAACAGCGCAACCGCACCAGAAATGGATGCAATTGCCCAAGAAGTGCGTGCTGATCGGAGACGAGCGTGAAACATCTTAATTATGTTGATTTGCAGGGATCCTTTTGTTCGGTATTTTGGGTGAAAGATTTCGGTTCGATGTCGATTGCGTATTCGATCACACAATATTTGCATTTCTGAAAAGTTTTTACGTTTCTGTAAAAAAGAATTTCAAAATTTAGTTTTTAAAATATGATCCTTCTGAAAAATCACTTGTTTAATCAGTTTTAGGCAAAAGGATTAAAATAGGCATCAACCCCCCTTTTGGAACATTTTAGGCACTAATAGATGCTTTCATTAGATGTATTCTCTCATAATTCGAAAACATCTGCATTTATTTTTTCACATCTTAAAGGAACTAAATAGACACTTCTCCTAAAATCCAAAGTCTAGTTATGACTCATGATTTTAGGCATGAAACTATTTAATTTTCAAGTAAATAACGTTTCAATGCAAAATATAATTGAAAGACGATATATTAATAAGGGATATTCAAAATAACACTGAACACTATCCCGTGTACCAAACGGACTAAGGACAATGTTTGTACATTGACGTTCTTTACTACGTACTTTCAGTAAGGATTACGTTCAAATGTTCCACCAACGTTCAAAACAAACAAATCACCAACGATCACTCACGGACTTTACATAGCTTTGTTCAAACCCCAATGAATTTCGTAATAATTCTGGACATTGATGAAAACAGTAGATCTCAGACCTCATCTTCTGGTGCGCGCAGCTAAACTATGACATTGATCCACTATTGAATCTGTGATGTAAAGCCAGGCGAAAAATGTCCGGAAAAGTAATTATTTTGTGAATATAGTAAGGTTTGCGATTGTACATCATAGCCTATGTTACTCAAGACCTTTAAAGGAAGCTAGTACAAAAGTTTCATCAGTATTGGTTCAGTAGATTAAGAGATTATCGCGCTGTAAGTCAGTGCAGTTCTGTCTTTATATATTAGTATAGATATAGATAACAATAAAACACAACTCACTCACCAACAAAAAACACTAAATTATAATTTGTATATATTAGGTCTTATAATTTGAAATAAAGTGCATTTTAAATCAGTAATATCTAGAGTAAGTAAATAATTGTGCATTTTAAGTGAAGATTACCATATGAACCCATTGCAGTCCCATGTTTAAACTTGCATCATCTGTTTGTAAACATATACGGATTATTTCAGAACTTTTTCAATTTTTTTGAAGATGAGCATTTTGAAAAAACTAAAAATCAAAATTTTATATTCAAATTTGAAAAACTTTTTAACCCAGCCCCTATTGAATTGTATGTCATATAAAAGGCTATAAAGAAAGCTGCAAAATGACACCTGTTTCAGCTCTCTATCTTAATTTGGAGAAGTTCTACATCAATTTAAAACTTTTCGGGAACCCAATTTTGTAAAATTTTACGTGGCTGTATTTCACAAGTGGGTGGAGATATTTTACTCAAAATTTGTAGTTTTCTTATTTTTCATTCATACTACCTATGTGCCAAATTTCATTTGAATCTAAAATGGTGAGGTAAAAAACTGTGTTGATTTAATATGCAATGACCCAGAAGAAAAATGTAGGTATTTATTTATTTATTTACGTCAATAACAGTTAAAACTGCGTGTGACGAGCTATGGGGAGAAGTGAATTTTGTGCACGTTTTCATAATTCTGTGGTCTCTATCCTAAACCATATTCTAGTCGAATTTTGAATATAGAAAAGGGAGGATTTTTCGAGTTATGTTGACAAAATAATCGCTCCTATATAATAAAATATATTTTCAAAGGTAAATTAGCTATAAATTCCTGCCCTGAACCCTCATGTTCTTCATGAAAGAATAATACTTTTTGCCGCGATAATCTGAAAAACGATAATTTGAATAACTATATTTCCCACTGAAATTCAGAAGACGTGCACAAATAATGAAGTTACATTTATGTCCAGAAGCAAAACAAGGGACCATCTCAGCATTTGCTCAAGGATCAGGGAAATTGGACGAAAAACCTGATCGAGATGGGGGTACTAGTAAAATTCTTCTACTACAAAATATTTAGATATTTAAGTTTCAGAAAATATTTAGATCTTGAAGTTTATTTCAAACAGTGAATTACACTTATTTGTTATTGATTTAAGGAGGGCTTATGGTGGTGTTCCGATAAATAAAATGTGGGAAGTCCTAACAAAAGTTTAGGTAAATCCTGCCTTGATCGAAATTGCAGTCTATTGCTGTACGCTACGCCTTGATTAAACTCATGATGGCAAGAGGAGTGAGCGAGTCCGGCGCACAGATTTTCGCTCGCCCTGCACAGCACCAGTTTACGTCATGAACCATGTGATCAAAATACAGGCACTTCTTTTGAAAAACTGGCCGCCATGTTGCATGGAGAACGAGAAGTGTTGAGAAATATTTTGAAAGTGGCATAAAGTGACATTGCAACGAAAAATAACATGAAGGTGTAATTGAAATACAAGACACAATATTTTTTTAAAGTTATTCCTATATATGTTTCACTGACTTGTAACAAAATGTGGTAATTCTGGTATCTGTCTGCATTTAAAATTCCCGCTAATATTGTGACGCGAACGGGTGCTCGAATCTCATTGGCTGAAGTCGGATACGATGTGCTGTAGCTCACCCATTTCTTTCCATCACGATTAAACGTTCTGGCATAAATGTTTAATTTTATTAAAAACTCGTGCTGCAATCAGATAATATTGAAAAACTTTTCTTCCTACGTGCGTTATCGTTTGGGGTCTGTCTGCGCATATATCACACAATCGTATTGTGATATATTATCATATATTATCACACATTCCACGCTCTTCTCCGAACTCATCAACACGAGCCTGCTCGCACGAACCACATGACGATACGTCAAGGCGCAGAGCTTGGTGACAAGTGGCGTAAAACGAATTCACTGAATTTCTCGGAAGAGACAATGTTACTACCTTCTCTTATACTTGCTCTCGAGAGAAAAATAAAGAGGATCAAAAGATAATAAATAAGTTATCTGAATCGAATCATAATCAACGGCCTTTGTCCTGTCGTTTAAAATGGTTGGGAAGGCCTTCGAGAAAAATATTAACTTCGCTTACAATAGAGATGCAGTTTCTGGCGCGTCTCCGGTACCTTCGTAGTTTTAACCCTACTCTCTGGTTTTATCCCTAGATTACAAAGGCGTCGTCTGTCAGACGTCGCAACTATAGTGCGATTTTTGTAACTTTGCCTCCCAAAACCCGTCTTCACATTGGGATATTTCGCGTCTTTCTCAGTTGTGCCGCTAGATATCGCATGTTCACAACCGTATCAAGCAATGCATGTGAACATGCGACTTTTAGTGAAAGACGCGAAATGCCGTGTGATATTCAGGGGCGTAAAGTCCATGGATGTGGATGATGTGTTACATACCCTGACATTATCAGCTATTTTATTTTAAAATTATTGTGTAATTGTCAATTTGTTACTTTTTTCTACTACAAAATATTGCATTATAATTTAAACATTGCGCATTGTTGAGACTTCGTTTTCTTCACAAGGATGAACGAATCATTCTGAAATGCCGCCTAACCTGCGCTGAGAATCAGATGCACATTGACCCATTACATCCAGGGTGCCTGCCATGGTGCCTACGAAAAAGCTGTCGTTTTACGAAACTTCATTGTTCTCTTCGGTGTTTGTAAGAGAACGATGTTAATTAATGAACATTGTCATTTTATTTAAGTTTTATTACCTTATTTTAATGCATTTAGCAACTATATATTTGTAGCCAATTTAGGTTAGGGATTGTGCTGGTTAAATGCACTGTGCAATCCACATCTGTGCCTTGGAATGGCGAGCACCACGCTATCCAAAGTGCCTACATAATTATGGAGTCGTATTTTTGTGCCGTGGACAATTATAGCACATGAGAAACAGTTAAAAATATTTGAAAATAATATGAGAAGATAGAATTTTATTTAAGCAGCCAACACAGGCTATGTTGATCAATACAACGGTAATACAAGGGAAAATAGGGAAATTTTGTCACACTTCATTCGAGTTGAATGCTTTTTTTGGGACACAAGGGCTTGTATTTTCCAGCCATAATGAAAATAGAGGATCATCAAATAGAGAAAATTTCATGGAATATATAAGTGAAATAATGAAATATGATAAAACTGACAAGGATGATATGAAAATTCCAGTGTTTCGTGCAATCTCACCAAGAAATTCAGATTCATTGGATTTCAAGTGTGAGCACGGTTATGTCCCATGAAATTAAAATTGAAATTTCTAAAGCCTCTTTTGTCTCCGCCATACTGGATGAAACCCTTGATGTAAGCAGCAAAGGACAACTGTCAACTGTTTTTCATTACGTGTCTGTAAATTGATTGATTTTCTCTTTCCTATTATATTTTTATTATAGATCATTGTTTTCCATTTTATAAATTATGCCAATTCTACTGGGTTCGAAATCATACGAATTGGACAATTTTGAAAATCATTGGGTTTGATAGTCCTCTTATTATTAAAGTATGAGGAGACACGTTTATATTTTGCTAGGTCGTGAACTTGCTAGGAAGTCAACTTTTTCTAACTTTCAACCAGTAAACTACATGAAGTACGTGAGCTCATATTACTTTTACTGGATCAGTTTTCTGTGCTCTAATTGATCAAAGTGACAGAAATGGTATTGGTGAATGAGAAATATTTAAATTATAATTAAAGTTTTAAATTATTTTCTCATTTCTCGAGTTACATACCCTAATCCAAAACTCAGGCTACGCCACTGGTGATATTCCATCGTAGTCATAGGGGTTTGAAGGGAAAGTTATAAAAACTGCACCATTGTGCCTAAAGCTTCCCCCATCCACTTCCCCTCACTCAACGTTTCTGACATTCTGTGAACCTTCGATGTGTGACTAGTCCGTGAAATACACGTATCGTGCGCGTGCCTATTTCCGATATACGCCATTTTAACACGCGTAGTCCAGTAAACGACGCCTTTTTAGTTACATCGGTGCTATTTTTGGCGCTAGATTGGTTAATATTGTTAATAATGAATACAAAATCCTTGTCTTGTAGCATTAAAGTTTTGTTCTGAACATCATAATCGGATGATGGCGATTGTAACAAAGGTTGCGTGACGCGGTGTTTCTGCAGATGCTTCTCAAAAGCCATGTGTGGACAGCACAAAGCAAGTGTCTGCTGTGAGAGCCAAGTCGTTTAGGTTCCCTTAGGTCCCGGAGCAGAGATCGGGCCCTCCACGACCGGACCCGGGGGCCCAGCAGGAGCAGCCGCCAGACACCCGGGACCCTGACAAACTGCCAGGCACGCATGGAGGACAACAGTGCGGAGGTGGTCACCATCGGGCCCTCGGGGAGGTCGTCATTGGTGAGGCGTCTACGAGATTTATTTCAGAAGGCGCACTCGCGGCGATGGCAATCCCAAAAGGCCCAAGGGATCTACGCGGGCGCTCTGGCGGGGGTGGGCAAGGAGTCAGGTTTCTTCACGCGGACCGGGGAGCACATGAGAATACCTGTGTACAAGTTTCTCTTCCCGGCCCGCCTCAACTCCGCTCCCGCCTTAAACCACTGCCCTGGTAACAGGAACAAGGCTTGCCGGAAGGGCTGCACCCGCCCAGACGGCACAGCCGCGTTCGAAACCATAGGACATGTGACCAACGAGTGCCGATTCAATTCGGCGCTGTGGCACGCTCGCCACATCTGCGAGCATTACAAAGAGGCGGCAGTGGCGAGCGGATGGAAGGTCCTTAAGGAAAACCAGGTAGTGGTGGATAGTGAGCGCCCGGAACTCGTTCTCGCGCGGGGGCTACTCTCCATCATCGTAGATGCAACGGTAGTGGCGGCGCGCGCTGGTAAGCTGCAGGAGAGATACGAGGAAAAGAAGAGAAAGTACAGTGCCTCCCGTGCAGCTCTCCTCAGCGCCGGCTATGCCTCCGCCGAAATGATACCGCTGGTGGTGGGTGCCCTGGGCGAATGGTACCCCGGAAGCGACGCTGCGCTCCTAAAGGTCTCGAATGGCTATCAGCTGAAAAAACTAAGACAGCGTATCATAGCTGAAACCATCACTGGGAGCGCGGCGTGCTACTTCGCCCACACAGCCAGGCCCTACCTCGCCCCGCGCGAGTACAGAGAGATTGTTGACAAGATCTGTACCCCCCGCCCTCACCGCACCAACGGCAGCAGCAGCAGCAGTACCGGCGATGCACTCGCGTCACAGGCGCCACACTCGTCCCTCACGGACTAGAACTTCTTTCCTTAACATTTAAACTTTTTCTTTAGCTATTAACTCTTTCTCTCTCTCTCTCTCTCTCTCTCTCTCTCTCTCTCTCTCTCTCTTCTTGAACCTTTAACTTTTTGTTATTTTTTTAATATTTCTCTTTAATTGTTAACTATTGTATTAGAAATTGTATTTGAAAAAGTCTGAATAAAAATGTTCTATAGTGTATTTTGTAACACCATATCATAAATGTTGAATCAATTAAAGGTATAGCCGAATAAGGGGTGAAAAGTGCCCACAAACGAAATGGATAATCGCGATACTTATATGAAAGAGAACTAGTGGTGATACAACAGCACATTCTTTCTTGCTTTATTGGAAACAGCTATGTAATATTGAAGTATTGCATTTTCGGCGTTAGTCACACCTCAGCTATTAGTTGAAAACACCCAAATCAAATAAGCGCATGTGACGCATATCTCTATTCATTTCTATGGTCAGGAGTATCAATCATTTCTTACTTTCACAAATGAAACAAACAGTTATACATTTGACTGATACAGTATACGCAGCAAATTATACAGAAGCGCTGTGGCCAGGACAGCATTGTCAAAAATGTGTGCATTTGTTTGGCGAATAATATAAATTCTTTGCAAAAACTCTTATTTCATGTTTATGCGGCATATTTAAGCGCATATATTTCAGGTTTTTGAGCAGAAGTGGGTCGAAGTGCGATATTTTCGTTGCTTAATAACTTTTTTGTCTATTTGATATTTGAAAATATATTTTTACTAGCTGGTACCCGGCGCGTTGCTGCCGTAGAAGAAATAGTGGAAATATTCCTCCGCCCCTCTCTCTTTCTTTCCCTACTCTTTTCCCATTCTCTGCTTCCCCCTCTGTCATTTCTCTCCTTTCTCTTTTTCCCTTCTGTTTTCCCCCTCTGTATTTTTCTCCCTCTCTGTCTTTATCGCCTCTCTCATTTCCCCACCCTTTGTCTCCCTTTTCCCCACTCTAGGTCCCTCTTTTCCCCACTGTTTTTCTTTTCCCGTCTGTCCTTTCCCCCTCTGTATCTTTCCCTCTGTGTCTCTTTTTAACCATTGTGTCTTTTCCCTTCTGTGTCACTTTTATCGCTCTCTGTCCCTTTTCCCCTCCGTCTCTTTTTTCCCACTGTGTCTTTTTCCCTCTGTGTCTCTTTTTCCCTTTGTCTCTCTTTTCCTGTCTGTATCTTTCTTCCCCTCGGTAACATGTAGTATAAAACTCATTTGTTTAGGTAAATCAATTCATCATATCATCGCAACATATCGGCAATACTGATCCACCAACCTGTACATTAAATATACACAATAAATTGACAATTACTGAACCACAACAATATTAGCTTCATTATTTGATTTGAAGTGCTAGGTACTATGGATCTTGAAATGTGAATAAGAAGTCCCAGAATTTTGTTATTAGATTAGACATAAATATTTTAGATAAAATAATTTTCCTCAGTTTTTATAGAAAAAATAGATGAATTGGGAGCAACTGACATGCAAAACCACAGCACAAATTAGTCCTTAATACGTAAAGAACCATTGCCTAATTACATATCACTGTATTAGTCCCCTGCCCATATTGAAGAAAAAAGTTCAACAGGGTTGACAAAAATATAAAAATATTTTCCATTTTACCAATTTGAACATGAGATATGTGTAAATTGAGAGTCAACGAAAAGCTGCCCTAATTCCTAGAGAATTATTCACATTTGCTTCCTTCTTTACAGTATTGTTTTCAATGGTGCGTGTTGGTCAGCAAATCGCTCATGCCTCTGAGTAGCCGATTCAGAATTTTAATAGGCTGCTCATCTCTTTAACACTTGTATTCTGTTTTGGCAACCGTAACTTTCGTTTCCGCGTTGTTTCAAACAACTCAATGTTCACAAATTTCTGTAAAAGAAGAGGTTGATTAGAAAATGTACGATACATGTACACAAATCTACATATTGTATTTTACTGTATATTTTTGTACTTTTAACTCTCTAAATGCTTTCAAACTCACATGTTTTCTTGCCACAATTTGTATACAACACGGACTAAGGACAATGTTTGTACTGTAATGATTTACGATCATTAAGATTATTTATTTAAGTTCCCTTAGGCCAGATATACAATTTAAGTGCCACAAAATATACCCAGAGAGACAAATAACGGTAGCCACGCGCATGAACAAGTTTTTAAATTCAATGAATGCGCGGAAGAAAGTAAAAATGCGATACGAACACTATTTAGAGAATAAATTTTGGAATAGATCGGAACAAAAATCATCAAAATCGGACCAGGGATTCGCTTAATTTCGAAAAAGTTAGTAATCGTACATTCCGATCTAGTAAAAAGTGACATGCAGGCGCCATTCTTGCCAAGAAGAAAGCAATTACGAATAGTGTTTTCATAAATATTAAGAAAACGCCTGAAGGGATCGTGTTTGGATTTGACGAGATAAAGGAGTGAAAATTATCGAAATTTTTGAAAGTAGTCACGATTTTGGAGGATGCCCAGGAGGCAAGATCGAAATTAAGTGTTAAAACTTTTATTAATGAACAATCGAAACAAAAGGTTATGTGTTCGTGACGTCAGGACAATATGACAAGTCGTATTTTCGGAATAACTAATTAAATAAGGCATTGGTTGACAAATAAGACAATACAGTAATTATTGCGAAAATCTCAGACACGGCTTGGAAATAACAGCAAGTAAGAGAAGCGCTGATAATGTAAAAAAATACAAATATGTTTCGTTGTATCATCCACGGCAACAAGCGAGTGATCCGCTTTTGTTCGCCGTGGAATTATATTAGCTGGATGCCAACAATGCATGGAGACAGAAGAACGAACGAGGCAGTGGCAAGGTAGTGAGTTCACGTCGCGCGGTGTAAAAAACACTCGGAACATTCAGAAACAGTTTATTCAGTAGTGCAAGTTTCTTTTTAATAGTGACGTATTTATATCGCGAAGGAGAATATTTTTGCGGTCGGACATTTTGTGTGGTGTTTGCTGGTTAACATCACGGAGGCGAACGCGATTACGAGACATCGGGCGGCGAGTGTGATTTTATCGCATACTGCGACGCCGGACCAGCTCACAGGGCAGTACCATGCATATTTTGCTGTTATCTGCCAATATGCATTTATGAGAAGACCAAGTAATATCCAAATTAGATATATAAGAATTAATACGACCGTATTTAAAAGATGCGCATAGTTTTTAGTATGAATGGAATTTTTATTAACTTTTCAGTGTGAATGGTTTTCTTTTGTGTTATTTCAGTTTGTTTTTATGTCAAGTGAAAGGTAATAATATTTATGTTATGTTTATTGTTATGAAAAGAGAGAGTTATCAGCTATAGTCAAAGAGAGGCTGAATAAATAAATAGAAGCGGACATAGTTGGGTTCGTCGGTAAAACCTTGCAATGCTGTATAATAATTTACAATAGCTAGATACTGACACACGTGCACGTTGCAACAAGTACGTTTCGGTCCCTGTACAGGGGCCATCACAAATTCACGCCCGCAAAAATTCGTAACTAGTATGAACAGTTAGCTAGCATACGGGCAAATAAAAGTAGCAAAACTAAGGAGAAGAATGTTTTTTGACCGGGCACCCAACGGAGAGGAGCTGGTAGTAAACATACCATTACAGTACATTGACGTTCTTTATTACTTTCAGTATGGATTTCGTTCAAATGCTCCACCAACGTTCAAAATTAACAAATCACCAACGGACTTTACATAGCGTTATTCAAACCCCAATGAATTTCGTAATAATTCTGGACATTGATGAAATCAGTAGATCTCAGAGGCCATCCTCTGGTGGCACGCAGCTAAGCTTTTGACGTTGATCACCTATTGAATCTGTGATGTACAGCCAGGCAAAAAATGTCCGGGGAAAGTAGTTATTTTGTAATATATTAAGATTTATGGTAATAAATCATAGCCTATAGTACTCCAGACCTTTAAAAGAAGCCAGCACAAAGGTTTCATTGGTACTTTCATCTTATATATACACACACACAAAGAGAGATATTATACTCGCCTTCTACTACAATGTAAAATAGACTTACATAAATAATTGTCATTTGATGCTCACTACATTTTTGTTTAATGCATATTCTGAGTTTTAAGCTCGTATATTGGGTATATTTAGGTATTATATTAATTTTAAGTGCATGGTTGCAAGCATAATTTTAACTTTTTGAGTGCATGAAATTCCGGGGTTTACACATTACAAATTGTAGTACGAAAACTAAATATTTTCAAATGAATATCAACATAAATTTGACAACCATAACTCCTTTTCATGCAGTTAAATCGTGCCACAACAATGACACGTAATTCACAGAAATTCGCGAGTGCGACACGGAACTCCATTGTTGTTTTCCCTGCATTGTTGATATTCCCTGAAGCCAGTAATTTTGATTACATTAATGTGTAAATGTATAACAAAAGGTCGAATATAAGAAACGAACAAGAAATTATAAAAAAATATACAATCCAACTGTAGCATGACATGGACACCGTTTCGATGTATTCTTATGATTTTTCCAAAATTCAGTGGCTTCTGAAAAATCGAGTAGGCGGTGCTAAAAAAAGGAACAAAGAATCCATGGCTTTGATAGTAGACATACTAGTCTGAAAAGTAATTTTACTAGTTTTAATGAGTCACAAAATGTGTCTGGTGCATGTTGTAATTAAATTATTAATTAAATAAATGAATGATACTTGGCATGCAGCATAAGCTGCTGATCTATTGGATGGCCCATGTGAAACAACCAAGAAATAGGGAAACTCATAAATAAGCTTGTGTTATTTTTTAGGAAGACTTGCAACACACATCATGGACTCCAGGAAGTACAATAGACTCGATCCTTCTCTACACTTGATATCAGAAAACATGTCTCTGAATGAAGATGAAAGGAAAAAGGTTAATAAACAACTTAAAGAGGTAATGATTATTTCTTCATGGCAGTATCTGAAGATCATGTAATGTATAGAACATTAGCTATTTATCTTCTGCTGCAGGTGTTGGAATTCCATTTAATTCCTGTCATGAAAAAAGTAGATGACGATTTTAATGTTATGTTTCAACAACTTCATTACTCTGGAAGTTACTATGAAAATTTACGGATTTGTAAAGCTAATGAATTTGATCTTAATGTGGAACTCAGATCTCAACATGGATTTCAAAAGGTATATTTCAATCTTTTCTTCAATTTCCCTGAAGTTTTTCATTTTCTTCTTTTTAATTAATAAAGTATAATAAGAAATAGGCAAGTTTGTTTCAAGCAGTAGGCAATGTTTTTCTCTTCTCACTAAAAGTTTCATGTTACTTATATATTGTTCTGACATTTCATGCAAGTTAAAAATAAGTATTATTTGTATTGTGAAGAATAGTATGTAATTTCAATAGATTTCTTCCTTGTTTGGATTGCTTCTCTTATGCTTGTATATGTTTTAAGTTTTTTCAGATTCTTAACACCACAGATTGTCCTGGCTTTGTTCATTTGCAATACTTATCAGGGTAAATTGAATAAATAACTTTTAATACATACATTTTAATTTTAATAGTTTCAAGGGTTATTATTTAAGTGTGTGGTATTTTCATTTTTATTTATGACATTAGAAGTGAGGGCTGTTGAAGACAACATATTTTTCTTGTTGCAGTGACACTATTAGCAAGTGGGTAAATGAAAATAGGTATGTTATGCAAATAAAGTGCTGTTTTGGCTTCAGGGAGTTGTTGACAAAGCACTGACACAAATGTCTAATGGACCATGGCAAAAGGTTTGTTTTAGTTTAAGGACACTTTTTTTTTTTGAGATAGGGTGTAGATAATATCAGAAGTGTCGGTGTAAAAGCAATGAACCACATCTAATATTATGAGCCAGTGGCATACATGCCAAATTTATTGATGAACAATTATGAATGCAAGTAGAAACATGCAATCACAATGGCATTTCACATCATTTATCATTTATTCATGAGTTATAGATATCAAGTGATACTTTTTAATTTAATTTTGGTGTAATTTATTTTAAAATGTCTTGGTATTTGTAATGAGACAAAGCACTTTCATAAAACATGAGTGTTTACGATTAC